>JARFXV010002559.1:0-37014 GCA_031761425.1 Cosmopolites sordidus
ATTTCTAAAAGAATATTAAAAAAACTGAATGACGCACAACCAAGAGAACAAGCAGCATTCAGAAGTGGATTCAGTACAATGGATCACATCCAGGTTGTACAGCAGGTCATAGAAAGGCACAACGAATACACCATGCCACTGTGCTTGGCTTTTATCGACTACGAAAAAGCATTTGATTCCATCTCAAAGCATGCGATAATGGATGCACTGCTTAGCCAAGGTGTAGAGAGAGCCTATGTAAACCTATTAGAATCGATATATGATGGAGCTACAGCCACAATTCACCTTGATGATCTTGAAGTGGGAATTAATATAGAACGAGGTGTACGGCAGGGTGACGCAATATCGCCTATTCTTTTCTCGGCTGGCCTTGAAGAAGTATTCCGTAAACTGGATTGGGAACAGGATGGGGTAAAGATCAATGGTGCAAACTTAAACCATCTTAGATTTGCAGATGATATTATTCTCCTTTCACAAGACCCAGAGGAGCTGCAAAGACGCATACAAGAACTGCAAAGGGCTGGCGAACCATTTGGCTTGAAAATAAACCTGAAAAAGAGTCAGGTTATGTTCAATAACTTCGCTCAGGACAGAAGAATTTCAGTTTTAGGAAGGTATTTAGAGATTGTGGACAGCTTTGTATATCTTGGGCAGAGGATTTCCATGGAGGGGAATACCGCCCGGGAGGTGGAACGGCGTGTTAAATGTGGCTGGCAGGCATTTGGTAGGCTCAACATAGTGTTTAAGAACAGACTCCCACTTTGCCTGAAAAGAAAAGTATTCGATCAGTGCGTTCTACCCGTTATGACATACGGAAGTGAAACCTGGACACTCACATCGCAATCAATTCAAAAACTTCGGGTGGCACAGAGGGGAATGGAAAGATGTATGCTTGGCATTACATATATAAATATATAAATATATAAATATATAAATATATAAATATATAAATATATAAATATATAAATATTTAATTATTAATAAGGCTCCGCCATTCTTATTTTATTGGCCAGCACTCTATATATGACCTATTGTATTGTATATCACTTATTTTTATATGAACACTAAGTTGATTTTCCCAGATACCGACGGATTGCTCGAAGAAGAAAATACAGACAGAATTGAAAGCCAAAGGTAACAGAGAAGCACTATTGAAAACATTTTAACTTTTTTATAGGCTGAAGCTGGGAATACTTAATAATAATAATTACTTAATGAATACTTAATAATACTTAATAGTATTCCCAGGAAGGAGTATTAAATTATATTTATATTAAAGTGGTATGCAGTAATTATTATAACATGTCCGTGTGTGTAAGGTATATATAGGGTGATTTTTTAGTGCGTCTGAATTTTACATTCAAATAAAACAACCAAATTAGATGCCTTGAAACTATTTATTATATGTGAAATTACATTAAATGGCATTAATGTTTGAAAATAATTTGGAACAAATATCCGTCGCGGCTACTTCTGACAAAGCGCATTCTGTCAATCCAATTGCCGACTACTCTTTCAAGCAACTGGGGTCATATGTCTGCAATTGTCCGAGTTATGTTGGCTTCCAATGCGTCAATAGTTGATGGTTTATCGTCATAGACCAGATATTTAACATAATCCCAAATAAAATAATCTAAAGGCGTTAAATCACATGTACTTGGTGGCCAATTAACAGGTCCGTTCCTCGAAATAATTTTCTCACCGAATTGTTCCCTCAATAAATCGGTTGTTGCGTTGGCTGTATAATATGTGGAGCCCTCAATACTGCCAGCAGCAGCGGCGATATTTTCTTCGGAACGCACATTTTTTGTCTTGTTTTTATTTTAATATCGAGCAGCGTGAAATGCGTTCGGAATTTGTCGATAATTAATGAACATCGCTCGATTGGGTGATTATGAGCACTCTAAAATTCACGTGGTACTCTATAAGTTTGGTGCACAGATCACTGATTTTGCTGTGATGTTAAACGTTCCATGATGGTTTGCCAGACAATAATAACTAATTTTGATACTACAGGCACGCAAACTCACAGTTTCGCACGCAAACTCACAAAATCACACGCGCAAAACCACATATAATCACATATTGTAATAATATCCTATTTAAATTAAAAATGTAGGAATCGCTTAGGATTAAATACCCCAGTTAATTTTTATTGAAGAGTTTTGCTTTTCTTTATATCCATTTATTTGTAAATTTCATGTTATTAGTGTTATTACAATATGGTTATGTTAGATATATTGTGAAAGTATGTCACTAACAAGAAGTTTTAATTGGTATACATTATTCAGAAAAGGCAAAAATTGCTGGACTCCGAAAGGATATTCTTAGCGTATAAATATATGAGCAAGCTGCTAATGTTGAGGTTTTAGTGGTTGATAAAAGGGTGTCGTTGGGCAGCCTAGAGTCTATTCTATTTAGATGTATCAACTGATCTTAAGTCCGTGTCCTCGTTGTGTTCCTGTGGCAATGCAGAGCACATACTATGTGAGTGCTATGTATCTAAGAGAAAAGGACGAAGGCAAGGTTTCGACGTTTTGAAATCGCAACATGTTTGCTAAGGAAATATAACCCTGAGGGAAGAGTTCTCAGTTTTTCAGATTTGAGAGATGGCCGAAGAGACTTTGAAGTGGAAAAATATTGCTCTTACGGAACCTCAAAAGGGAAGGACATGCATTCTGATATTAGATTGTCAGGTCTTAGTAAAAAGATAGAGAACATGCTAATGCAATCAAGGATTAAAAAGTCAGTGAATCCCAATTTGATATTGTTGAAATGTCAACTGATTTTGAAGCTAGAAATATATGGCGTTTGTATCACGGTTATGTTCCCGTTCACTTCTATGCTATTCGCGATGTTTTGTAAAAAAAAACAACTAATAGGTTTTGCATGAAATAAAATAATTCGTTGTTAGTTTTGAAGGCTTTATCTGGATTGAACTAAGAGAGTATTGGAAATAACGGCGTAGATGTATTCCAACAGGAGGAAATGAGGATGATTACATATAATTAGTTGAATACATTCATACTTTCGGTTTTATTTCGTTACTAATTTCGATATTTTTTTAAAAGTTGTGCAGTATAAACATTTTTTTATAATAATATAAATTAAGATTGCAGTTCTTGTAGTAATGGGGTTAATTTAATGTTTTAGAATCCACAATTACGATTGAACGAATTAGATCCGCCGCAGATAACATTGAAAACGCACAGTCCAAAACCCGGTGTTCCTGAAATCGAAAGTTTGTCCTTAACAGCCAGTGTAAGCTTAACAACCAGTTACAATCTTCACAGGAAAAATTATAGAGGATTCAACTGGGTAAGTTTTATAGCATATCAAAGTATAATATAGGTATGGACTGAAATAATTTTTAGCTCAAATCCTATCTATTCATTAAAGATGTCACATTGGCCGAAAGTTAAAGATAATAATAACGTACTGATAAATAATCCAGTTAAAGTGTCCAAGCCATTGTTCTCGGATATGACTAAACTACCTATTAGTTTAGACGATTTAAAAACCTTAGAAGACGATGTTCAACAGAAACTTAGTGATGTAGTATTGGAAAATGCTACTGTTGACGAATTGGGTGAACATCAAAAGCGGCTGGAATTGCAAATTAGGGTGGAACAGGTCAATTCTGCGACGACTCGTCAACAGTCATTTGAGTTGAAATTCAATTCTCTGAAAAAAAGCAGTCGCCATAAACCCCGTAAGCCAAATAAATTGGTTAAAGTACTGAAAGAACCAGATAGTACTTTCGGGCATATGTTGTCCAGTATCGATGAAAAATTACTCGAAGACGAACGAAAGAAACCTAAAAAATCCAATAGAAGGCTTAGAGTTACTGTCAATAAGGAGGACGAGCCTTCATCGAGTAAAACTGAACGGAATTGTGATAAACGAGATATCCGTGATATTGACAAAAAAGCAAATAAAAAAACGAGCATAGTGTATAAACGATTGGCTGATAAATATGCCCCGAAACCGAGACAGAAATCAGTTCAAATATTAAAAACTGATTTTGAAAGTGATATAGCCACTGTTGTTGAAAACGATATGAAAATAAATCAAGCTCAATCATTATCACTAGATAACTCAAAGATTTCCTTGGTGAGTGATTTACAAAACATTTTTAATAAGCCTTTATCTGACGAAATTGCTCCTCGATGGAAGAGCGAACCCAGTTGTTCCAGTATAACTAGTGTAGAGCCTACACAATCTTCTCCGAAACCACCCATGTTATCAGCTCCACTTCTACAACTGTGGCCATTAAATTCGGTTCTTTCAACTTTGCCATCTAGACATCATCCTGTTTTTAATCAATCACCGAGACCATCTCTGATACATTCGACCGTTGATGTGATGTTTCAATCTCACATTGATAAGGACTTTGAACCCAGAAAAATTGATTTTGAACCACCTAATCATTTGAAGGAACCTTGGTCACAAAATTCGGTTCTTCCAACTCCAGCACCTAGATATTTTTTTGTTTTTAGTCAATCACCGAGACCATCTCCGATTTATTCGACCGCTGATCTGACGTTTCAACCTCGCATTGATAAGGAATTTGAATCCAGAATAATTGATTTTGAACCACCTAATCATTCGAGAGAACCTCGGTCACGAAATTCGGTTCTTCCAACTCCAGCACCTAGACATTCTCCTGTTTTTAATCAATCAACGATACCATCTCCGACTCATTCCACCGCTGATGTGATGGTTCAATCCTACATTGATATGGAATTTCAACCCAGAAGAATTGATTTTGAACCACCTAATCATTTGAAGTATATTCGGTCACCAACTTCGGTTCTTTCAACTCCAGCATCTAGACATTTTCCTGTTATTAATCAGTCACCGAGACGATCTCCTATTCATTCGACCGGTGATGTGATGTATCAACGTCGCATTGACATCGAATTTGAATCCAGAAGAATTGATTTTGAACCACCTAATCATTTGAGGGAGCCTCGATCACCAAATTCGCTTCTTCCAATTTCAATACCTAGACATTCTGCTGTTTTTAATCAATCATCGAAACCATCTACGGTTTATTCGACCGCTGATGTGATGTTGCAACCTCGCATTGATATGGAATTTGAACCCAGAAGAATTGATTTTGAACCACCTAATCATTTGAGGGAACCTAGACACTCTCCTGTTTTGAATCAGTCACTTAGATCATCTTCGATTCATTCGATTGCTGATATCATGTTTCAGTCTTGCATTGAAATGGAATTTGAACCCAGAACAATTGATTTTGAACCACCTAATCATTTGAAGGTACCTCGGTCACCAAATTCGGTTCTTTCAATTCCAGCACCTAGACATTCACCTGTTTTTAATCAATCACCACGACCATCTGATGTGATATTTCAACCTTGCATTGATGAAGAATTTACACCCAGAAAACTTGATTTTGAACCACCTAAGGATTTGAAGGAACCTCGGTTTGATGTCAATCAAATGCATATTAATCAAATTCCAAGTCACTATCATATAAAGTCATTGCTCCGGGGTGAAATTTATTATGGCAATAACAATATAATTCCAGAGCAAAACTTTTATACAGAATGTCAATGGAATGAATATTATAATCATTGCGGAATAGGTCTAGGAGATCCCAGAACTTACAATGAATATAAGGAGACCAAAAAACGCGAAGCAAGGGCCGTACAGGAAAAAGAAAAAGATGTCAAAGGCCCCAGACTGAGGTCAAGAGAGATCAAAGAAACTTTTACAGAAAGTAAAAATCCTATTCTGCCAAAAGAGAGTATTAGCAAGGACCCAGTGTTGTCAAGGTTCAACGAGAAATTTAGAAAAGTTTACCCAGAAATTAAGTCGAAATCTACAATTAAGGAAGTCAGTTATGAGAGTAAATTTGAAAAGATATATTCGAGTAGCAATAAGGTGAAACCAATTTCTAAGATGAAAACAACTGAGGACCATGAGGCTTTTATTTCACCCTTATATAGCTTATATTCGATTAGCGAGCAGGGTAAAACTGGTAGAGGTTATGGAGTGCAAAAATTTAAAATTCCCAAGAAATATGTAGTAATAAAGTCAAAACAGAGGAATAATGAAAATGATGTAAGCTCTGGTGACGAGGGTGAAATTACAGCAACTTTAGATCATAAAAATGATATTGAGGAAGAAATTATAGAAAAAATAGCAGAGGAAAATATTTCCACGACTAACACTGATGAGAAAATATATAATACAACAGAGGTGACATCAGAATTAGTCTCTCGTATTGACCTGTCTCAGGTAGTAGGTTGTTTAAATAAAAATAAAGCTAAATCAAATGAAATTCTTAGAGATTCTTGGATATCACGTAGTAAAGATAGTAATGAATTTATCAGGGAATCTGATAGAGAAAATAATGAAATTAGAAATCAAGAGCCGCTATCGTCAACCCCAGTCATAGTAGAAGAAAATAAGGAATATGCTGAAGTATCTGGGACCAGAAATAACATTGTCAAGGCGAATACTAACAATAAAACTGATTTGGCTAAATCTGAGGAACCATCAGAGCGGAATATATTGGCTCATTTTTTTGGAAATTTGCTGAAAAGCAAGAATAAGACAGATAAAAAAACTGCTGTATTTTCACTTATTGAAACATTCTCTGATGAAAAGGAAATTAATATTCAAGACAATTCTACTGATAATAGTGTTGACGAAAAAGACGTTACAGCATGGAGTAATGAAGAGGTTCCGGAAGTTGGATCAACAACTGAAGATATACTAGAAATTGCATTAAATGTAGAAGTTACTTCTACTGAACAAGAGACAAATGGTGATATAGAAACTGGAAAGATACGAGATAGTAATAAATCAGAAGACACATGGTTAGAAGATTTGCAATCAGAACCAGTTCAGGAATCTGTTGGAGAAATAATTAAAAATAGGCGTCGCAATTCTATTCCTGCCAAGCCAAGAAAGAAACTTAGGACTGAGTTGGAGATGCTTCCCGAGGATATTCATGAGATGTTTAGGGGCAAGGCAACAAGACTCTGGAACATACTTAATAATGGGACAAGTAGTGAGTGTGTGTCGTTTGCAAGAGAAGAAACTAGAGATATACAAATTAAAAAAGAAATTATTAATGGGTCAAGTTTACCAACAAATGAGACAGAGGCATCTGTTGAAGTAAGCGTAAGTGCTCCAGTTGTAAAAATAGCTACTGATTCGCTAAAAGATCCATGCAAGGAACCGGTTTTATATGAGGAAACCATTTTGGCGAAATCCAATATTGAGTTTAAACAGCACAAAACCGTATCTTTATTTTCCAATATTATTGATAAGTTACAAGGAAAAATGAATAAAGCTGCAGTTCAACCAGAGGCTACTACGCCTATGGCGAAATCTGCTAAGAGTGATGTTATTCTTACTATTGGAGATGTTATAAATGTTACGAAAACAGGGGCTGATATCATATTCTCGTGTCTTGTAGAACAATGTCATGTTAGAACTAAAGACCAATTAGTATTTCAATTACATTGCAAATTTGGTCACGCAAGTCTTACTACTAATTCAACATTGTGTGAGAAATGTGACGTAATCATAGAAGTAACGAAAGATACCACTTTATTGGAAAATACTTTCGACCATCTGATGTTTGCACATTCCAGTTTTCTAGAAGACCCTCAGAATATTAAAAACAGATCATTAGTTCGAATGCCGAGATTGAGCAGTGATACATTATCTATCAAGGCAGAAAATGAATCTGTTGAGAATGCGGCTACATTAGAAATAACTGAAGATAACCCGTTTCCCTTTAAAATTGTTGATGTCAAGTCGTTAGCAGAAAATACTGTTCCATCCACTACAAGTAATTTTAATCCTTTTAAACCCGTGCCTCCTTTGACACCAATAGTTTCCAAGCAGCAACCTGCTCATATTCAGCTTGTAGTAAAAGAAGCGAAATTAACCGAGTCCGAATTGTTACGACCAAGAAAAGCTCAGAAAGCACTGACTAAGTTTATCGAGAGACCTGGTGAATTATATAAGTGCCCTCATTTATATTGTATATTCAGTACAAACGCGCGCACGTTCTTTGAACGGCATTTGAAGATACATGAAGTATCTAGGGACTTCATGGTACCGTGCGTATATTGCGATATTAAGACTCCCTGGGAGCATGTACCTATTCATATTGATATCAGGCATGCTCATTGTCAATTTGCATGCAGATATTGCTTATATAGAGCGTTATTAAAAGAATACGTGTGCATACACCAAAATCAACATCATCAAGATCAAGAGTTTGTGGTACTGCATTTGCCTCTACACAGAGCAGTGAAGAAGGTTTCGGTGATTGATTTGAAGTTTGATCACAAGAGTTTATGTGAACCCTTCCGTTGCGGATGTAAGTATTTCATTTTATTTATTATTAATACTTTCTACTTTAAGGTACACTATATGTAATTTAACATTTAATTTATTGATAGTATGTTTGCTTCCAAAATAAGTTCCTTAATTTTTTTTATTTATTTTTAGTCTTTTCTGTTGTTTTAAATAGGTATTTGTAGTCCATCAAAATATTTTTGGTTTACAAATTCCCATTTTACATATAAAATATTTATAGTGTAGATGACCAGTTTATGATAAACTAGCTGTTACCCGGCCGCTTCGCTGGGCGCAAATTAAGTTTTAGTAATAATTAATTTTTTTTCTGATTAAAATTACTTTTAGAATTCCAAATAGCTGTTACCTGCTATTTGACAACTTTTTTCTAAAAATTTCATGAAGACAAAAATGCGAGGGATTTACAGCGATACAATCCCAAATTTCAAATTTCTGAGTGTATTTAACTTTTACGCCCCCTCAACTCCGCTTAGGAGTTAATTTTCATAAACTCTCCTTCTTAAACTCCATCTACGACTATCATCTTCTTTATCTACGACGCATTCCTGCCAAATTTTAACTTTGTAGGTCTTATTATTTCGGAGAATTCGCATAAAGTGAGTGATACATATATACCTTTACTTTTTTCACTGCTAAGCAACAATTGTTTATACCAGTTAATTATTAGTTTGTCATTAGCAAATTATTTTGAACTTATTACATTGATTTGATTATGCCTTCGTTATTCTCTCATCGTAAATATGCTGATATATTATTTGTTTGTGGCTTTTGTAACGGAAGCTCAAATCGTGCAGTCTCTGAATATCAACGTCGTTTCCCGAATCGGAGACTACTATATAGAAGGGTTTTTGAACGTTTTGGCTCACTGCTGGAGAACTTTTATGTTTTCAAGTATGAGAATTTTATCTGAACGGCAATTGAAACTTTATCTAGAACAAGAACAGGCAGTCATTCACATAGTTAAAAATGATCCAGTAAGTACAACACGGATTGCAGATATTTGTCAAATGACAAAATCGTATGCTTGGAGGACTCTTCACATGAATTGTTTATATCCATTTCATTTATAACCGGATGCAGTTTTGTAACTGGATAAATGGCACAATCTTCATAATGAACATCGATAGTCCGATGAAAACCCTCGTGCTAGGGCTGAACATAATTTTCAACATCGATTTATCATTAATATGTGGTATGGTATGCTAAAAAAGGTATTAATCGGTCCATTCATATTCGACGGTCATCTCACAGGAGAAGTTTATTTGCAAAACTTGCTAGAAAATGTCTCACTTAATGTAGGACAAAACATGTACTTACAACATGACGCTTCTTAAACAACAACTTCCCAAACCGGTGGATTGGACGAGGTGGCACAATTGGCCAGCTAGATCACCAGACCTTAGTCCTCTGGATTATTGTTTTTGGGGTGCGTAAAATTTTTGGTATATACAACTAGAGTATACACTTGAGTATACACTAGAGTATACACTAGAGATGCATTACTCGACCGGATAGTAAATGCAGCAACAGTTATAAGGAACAGACCCGAATCCATTCACAGAGCAACCCAAGCTGTTTATAAGAAAGCTGACAAGTATTTGGAAGTAAATGATAGTATTTTTGAAAACTACAAAACGTTACCTGACTATTTATTATAAAAGTAAAATTAAAAAATCTTGAACGTTTTAATTTTTGTTTACCCCTGTATCTCTGTAACAGTTGAGAGTAGGACCCATATTTATAGATATTTTTATATTCATTTTCAGTCCCTGAATATGTAGCTGAAATATTGGCATTTCCTCCTGAATCACCCTCTATATACTGCAAACCCTTTACGATCAAACGGTATCCACTCCAGGGTTGCCCTGGTCCATCTGTCGTCCCATCACCTCGCTATATGGCCTGCCCATCTCCATTTTAATCGCTTTAATCTTTAAATGATGTCACACATTTTCGTTGTTCCCCAGATGTTTGCAGGTCTTTCCGCCTCGTCTTGTAATGCCAAGCATACACATTTCCATTCCCCTCTGTGCTACCCGAAGTTTTTGAATTGATTGCGATGTGAGTGTCCAGGTTTCACTTCCGTATGTCATAACGGGTAGGACGCACTGGTCGAAGACTTTTCAGGCAAAGTGGGAGTCTGCTCTTAAACACCATGTTGAGCCTACCAAACGCCTGTCAGCCTCATTTAACAAACCGTTCCACCTCCCGGCGGTATCCCCCTCCATTGAAATCCTCTGTCCAAGATATATAAATTGGTCCACAATCTCCAAATCCCTTCCTAAAACTGATATTCTTCTATCTTCAGCGAATTTATTGAACATAACCTGACTCTTTTTCAGGTTTACTTTTAAGCCAATTGGTTCGCCAGCTCTTTGCAGCTTTTGTATACGTCTTTGCAGCTCCTTTGGGTCTTGTGAAAGGAGAACGATATCATCTGCAAATTTGGGTTAACAAAGTGGCTACACGTAATTTCCATGCATTCTTTGTTTGCGGGATAGCAGAGCTAAAAGCGAGCATCGGATTAAAATAACCTGGTCTGAAAGTTGGGAAACAAAATATCATAAATTCAACATTAGAGAGAAAATAATTTTGCCTCCATTGTACATAAAATCATAAAATTAGGACTAATGAAACAGTATGTCAAAGCACTGGATGAAAATGGTTCCTATTTTATTTATATATCGAGGAAATTTCTTGGTTTGAGCAATCAGAAATTTACGGCTGGCATTTTCGATGGAGCGCAAATTAGACTTTTGATGAAACATCACAATTTCGTGCATTCAATTCACGAAATTGAATGAACGACGAACGATTCAATGAATGATCCTTAATATGAAATGATGAATAGAATCCTTAGCCGGGTTTTTTCGTCAATGTTGCAAATAATTTCCTAGGGAAATATAAGTCCGAACATTATTGCGAATTGGTGCAAAACGTGATGGAAAATTTCAGAAAACTTGCATGTAACATGATCATCAAAATTTACTACCTCCACAATACAATCATTTGATCAAATTTCCGGACAACTTTGGCTCTTACAGTGAGCAACATGGACAGCGATTTCATCATAACATAAAAAATATGGAAGAAAGGTACCAGGGTCGATATCCCATCGATTTATCCAAATGCATGATGGCTGATTATTGCTGGAGTATCATACGTGAGCGCCTGGAAGGAAGTCGCACGAAGAAATCACGAAAACGAAGTTTTCTCCATGTTCAATGATGTAACCAAAAGTAAAAAAATGAAATCGTATTTTTTCAACACCTATCATATCTCGAAAACTATGTGTGTATTTCATAAAATATATGTACCGTTAGAATCAGCATAACGAGCATATTCAAAAACAGTTTTAGTCTTTCCGGCACCAATTGACCTGTGTAATAAGTAAATGTGTAAAACACTAAAAAACTGGACGAATATTTGGTTTATATTCAACTTAATATACCGGTTTAATATAATTCATTATATCATACTTAATATAGTTTATATTTATTTATATATTTATTATACAGGGTGTTATGAAGGTAGATGCTAAGCCGCGTGGGGGGATAGAGGTCAATTAAAATGCATTAAGCCAGATATGTCTTAAATTCTTACGGTTTTCGAGTAATTTTATAACGTCATTAACAAACATCTGCATTGACATAAACGTTGAATAATACCGTTTCTGCCAGGAAAAAATATTCTAGCAAATTGTGGCTTTAATCATCGTTACATTTTTATACTAAGTAGTTTCAGATGTTCAAATAGTTTTAACATCTCAATTTTATGCCCTTTCGAATAACGTATCACATTTGTAAATAGGTACTACATTCTTGGAGCTACAATGTAAAAGTTAGTAGTACGTGTTTATGTAAATAGTATTTGATGATTCCATACAACAAATTACCAAGGAGACCGCCATGTATGCCATTTATGAAATCGGCATCCTTATTCATAGCACAGCTGCTAATATGTTGGGACATGTTTTTTGGGTCCTTTTAATCGAGTTTCGTGTAATTTTATCGTGCCAAGTTGCAGTTCCGTTGTTCTGGTGTAGAACCCCTTCACTTTCGAGTTTTGTTTTAATTTGGACGATTTTTTGATGAAATGGCTAATGGCTGAAATGGCAGAGCCGATGGTAATGGATCAGAAGCACGCCGGTTGTACCACGAACGATTTTCGAATAGAAAATGGTTAAATATTATAATGTTTTATACCACATATCATCGCATTTACAAAACTGGAAGTGTCCGTCATAGAGAGCGTGGGACTATTCCTGGGACACATCGTACAGCAGACGTTTGAACAAGAGGTAGATCTTCCCTCCCTGATGTTCGTGGTGGGATCTTATTCAAACGCCTCCAGGTTCTCTATTGGTATGTCCACACCTATTCAACTTTTCCGTTCAACATGCATTTCGACGTGACTTTCAACTTACGTTATTACATGCGTTAGCGTTAGTGCATGCGCATCCTAATGCAGACTAAGACGCATGCCTCCTTCATGTCTACATGTTTGCGTCAGTTTCATTCAACATTTCTGGCAAGTTCAGTAAAGACGGTGTTTTTTAAAAACGCGAAAAACATTTTATTTTGTAAGTACTGTAAACTGTGTAATTTCAGTTTCATGAATATATCTGACATTCTCATGTGACCGGTAGGAGTGCTGCTGGTGTTGCTAAGAGCACAGAAAATAAGGGGAACATACAGAAAATCTGTATGGATAAAGTAATATTTAGAATAATTACTACAATTTACTACAGGAAAATATATACTAAAAAATAATATTCCTTAGATACTCAATTTGCAATTTTATTACTCTTAGGTGTAATACTGTTTCCTCATAGATTGGATTTGCTAATCTCTCTTCATTCATTCTGCAGATGTATCCTAGTCAGCTCAGTTGTCTTTCTTTTATAGCTCTTTCTATTGGTTTTGTTTCTAGTTGTTCTGTTACTATCGTATTTCTATCTACCGTTCATTCTCTTCTTATAATTCCCTCCATTTTTTGTAGGAATCTGATTTCTGCAGCTATAATTCTACTTTTGTCTGTCTTTGTTAAGGTCCAAGATTCGCTGCCATATATCTCGATTCGCTGCCTTATATCTCGATTCGCTGCCTTATATCTCGATTCGCTGCCTGTCTCGCTACGTTCTGATACAGCTGTGCTTTTACCTCTTTCGGTATCTCTTTTTCCTAGGAATGTTGTTTTTAGGATGTTGTATGGTTTGCCTGCTTTTCCCATTTTTTTTTTCGTTCATTTCACCTTTCATTTTCCATTATTGTGCCTAAATACTTAGTTTCTGATTTGCTCTGTTACTTTTCCCTCGAGTACAATTTTATGTTTTATTTTTGTCCCTGCAATTACCATTGTTTTGCTTTTATAGATATTAATTTCCATGTTTACTTTTCTTAGGTCTTCTTTTTATATCGCTAAGTTATATTGTAGTTTTTCTTTAGAATCTTCCACTAGGACCATATCACCAGCGAACAGTAATTCTTCTTGTGTCACTGTTTTCATTTTCCTAAAACCTAAAAATTCTTGCAATTTGCTTTGCTATTTTTTACAACATCGTCAATAACTACTGAAAATAACAATGGACTCAGTATGCAGCCCTGTCTTGGCCTATTCATGTCTCAAATTCTGTGGATTCATCATTATGCGTTCTTACTTTATTCTTGTGGTTGTTGTATAAGGTCTTGATAATTTCTATTACTCCCTTTTCTACTCTTCTTTTTTTCAGACTTTTCCAGACATCCCTTCTTTTTATTCTATCAAATGCTTTTTTCACGTCAATGAAACAAATAAGGATTTCGGTTTCTTTTCTTATTTTTTTTTCTCCTAGTTGTCTAATTATAAACATTAGATCTTGTGGGCTTTTACTCGTTCTAAAACCATGCTGTAGTTCCTCTGTCGCTTCTAATTTTTCTCTCGGCATATGTTGTATTATTTTCGTATATATTTTCCAGATAAAATTGTTAGTGTGATCTCTCTGTAGTTTTTACATTTTTTGATATCTCCTTTTTTAAACAAGGGCAAAATTATACCCATATTCCAGTCTGTTGGTAATTTATTTTCTATTATGATATCGTTTAATAGTGACAAAAAGTCTTCCTTTGCTATTTCTCCTATATATTTCAGCATTTCGGCTGTGATTTCCTCTTCCTTGAAATTGGCCAAAAAAAAAATATTACTTTGAAAATTATATATTCATTTTTTGTTCTTAAATATATAATTTAATATATGTATTTAATTTAAGAAAATTAAACTACATTAAATTAAATTTGTAAAACACTCTAATATTGGGCAATCTTTTATTCGAAAATTCTTTCTGGTACAGAATATCTGCGTAGTTTTCATTGGCTAAACTAGCCATTTCATCAAAAAATAGCCCAAATTAAACAAAATTCGACACGTGAAGGACTTCTATACCAGAACAATGGAACTGCAACTTGACCGATAGAATTACACGAAACTCAATTAAAACGGCACAAGAAATACGTCTCAACATGAACAGCCATACTATGAATAAAGGTACCAATTTCATAAATGGTGGTCTCCTTAAAAAGGAACCGATTTCAGTCTTTAGTTTGGAATTAACTATCGTTTACGTAAACACGTCCAAGAATGTATTAGTTGTTTACAAGTGGGGTACATCATTCGAAAGGGCATAAAACAGAGATGTTTTTAACATTATTTAAACATCTGAGACTACTTTATTTTAAAAATGGAACATTCTAAAAATCACAATTTGCTGCTGGAAGAATATTTTTTCCTAAATTTGTACTAAAGCATATTTGGCTTAATGCATTTCAAATGATCTCTCCTATCACCCCTCACGGCTTTGCATAAACCATCAAAAAACCCTGTACATATATTGTATACTTATTTATTTTTAGGTGAAATGAATAAGGAATATCTATTCGAAAATGAATTTGAAAGACATATTTCAACCGTACATAGTGATAATATTTTAGCTTGTGGTTTTCCTGGTTGTACACATCGTGTTAATGCATTCGCAATGCTCAGTCATTGGTTGACATTCCATGGAATATCCACTTATCAGTGTGGGTACTGTAGAACCAGCGGAAAAGAAGATTCTAAAATGTATATTCATTTTGGTAATTTTCATCCTTCTCTTCAGCCTCATTTATTGGTGCGGTACCTCAATAATTTGCCGGATGTAAATATTAGATTTTTATAATTTATACAATGTTTTTTTTATTAAATATTACAATAAAATATTCTTTTTTAGGATAGAGAATTTGGATACTCTGAAGAAGCATTCCGACACATGCGACATATTAGAAAAATGCCAAATTTGTCGGTAATTTTCGGAAAAAAATGCCCAAGCAACGTAAAATTGCAGGGAACCTCTAGAAGTTTACGGAGTACTAACTCAATAGATGTCCAAAGCACGCCTTTGATGTTAACACCAGTTACTGGAATACCTTCAGAACAAGGACCACCGAAAAAGATCCTTTTATCAAATCCCAACGTTAAACTCTCGGTAACATCTTCAAGCGAAAAATTGTTTTTGGGTCTTACTTCAGGTATTCGTAATCCACCAATAAATAAAGCTGCTGTTGAAACCTCATCAGCTTTTGAAACAATTTTAGGAACCTTGGAAAACAGTACTTTAACTTCAGAAAAAAATAATTATATAAACGTTAAAGGAAAAAATAGTGATGTAGTACCTTCAGAAAATATTATAGCTGATATGCCAAAGGAGCTTTCATATGTGACACCAAGTGGAAAAGATATAACAGGTGATGAGGCGGGTCCACTATCGTTAATTTATATTACAGAAAAGACATTACCAGTTTCACCATTTGAACATGTTTTTGTTCCTGGGAGTAGTACACATGTTAATAATATTTTATTTGAAGAATTAGATCCTTTAACACTCGATAATTCCGTCGGAGAAACCACGAGAGCTCTTCTTGATGATCCTTTAAATACCAGAATGTCTTTGACTAAACATGTTGAAAATAAAGATATTCAAAAAACTTCAACAATAAAAATTGTAACAAGAAATAAAAATCAAAACTCTACTTTTTCGGCATCAGATGAAGAAATGGAGGGCAAATTAAAACATTCAGGGCTCAGGGGTATGTATTTTGTTTTATTCATTTTATTTTTACCTAACCTGAACTTTAACTAAAATTTAGAATAAAAAAGTTTATATGAACATGTATCTAATTCTCATTGTTTGCTGAGATTTGAATGCATAGCGCAGTTCAGGGTAATTATCAATCCAGTAGACTACAATAAAACGTGCGTGTAAATACTGAAATTTTGCCATTAAACAATTTTCACTTAGCATTATTTGACTTTTTGCATTATACGGTGTTAACAATTTGCACGTGTTCTTATCTAGTTGCTGAAACATAAACTCCTAACTTAATATTGCGTGTCCTCTTAATATTTCTATCTATGTTCAGTCATAATTCATGTCATACTTCATTCTCTTCAATCAATCTCAGAATTAGCAAATATGCCTTATCTCTGTTATGTCCATTATAACGATAATTTTTCGGCCGAGGATACTTCATTCCCTTACAATTAAACGCCGATACAAGAGGTCACACTTTATTTGTTTTACATGTCATTGGTTCTCTTCTTCTCGCATCATATATTTTTGATGAATTGAGTTCGTCGTTCTGCTTTCGGGGATGATTTATTTTCTCCAAAACTGTAATATTACATATTCGCTAAATTTTCAGGTTTTTGCCACTAAATGTTGTTCTCATGCGCAATTTAAAAGAGTCGTTACAGGCTTTCTCAAGATTGAAGCTGTCGTGATGAAAAATTGTTTTGGAGACTTCATTACTCATTCTGAGCCCTGAAACACAGTTAACCATCAAGAGAAGCACTGGGTAAGGGATACCCAGGGGTGAATTAAAAGTGTTATCCCTTATAAATGGTCACGTTGAGGGGGTGACTTTGAGTGGGGGAATTTTTTTATTATCCCCACTACAGATCCCCCACCAGAGCCATCTTAAGATGTGATTCTAACAAAAATATAAGCGACCGTAGTCAGTCTGGGTATACGCCACCTATGCTGTTGTTGTATCAGTGTTTTTTTGTTTAAATATCCTTTTTGCACATATAGTGTGTTTTTTTTTCGACCTGGACACAGTTTGTCGTAAGTAAATCATAAATATTATATTTGCTATAGTATTTTTATTAAAAACTTTTTTTTAACATTTAAATTTATTTATTAGTTTCTTTCATTTTCTATTTAGCTTAAAATGAATACGCCGTCTCGTACTCGCTGTGCGTCTGAAGTAGAAGCGTTATATGATGCAGCTGATATTTTCGACGACAGAGAGAGTGAAAGCGAGACCGAATCGGTTTTTGAAGAATATTATACCAGTGAAATTTACCTAACTAAATAAATATATTTTTTAAAATAAAGCTAAATTATGTAATAAATATCTGAAAGTACATTAAATCTCCTTTTAAATGCCTTTGGAAGAAATTTTTATCTATTAATTTCGCCTAGATATGATAGTTTGAATAGAACACCTAATTTTAACATTTTTTTTTAATCTTTGCTGATTTTTTCGATGGTATTAGGAATACTATTATTTTTTGGAACATTCTATAGATATAGTCTTTTTCTATACTGATTGAGGTTTTAATTAAAAAAATAATAAATTGGATAAATTAATCAAAATATATTAATAATCAAAGACATACAGGTATGGCCATGTGCTCATGAATCGGGAACTGCCCAAGTGCTTTTCTTGAGGGTTAAAATGCTGCATTATGGTTATAAGCTTATTTAATGGTTTGAATCAGGGATGTTGTGGATGCGGAATTTTTGACATCACTGGATGCGGATATTGCGGATTGTGCGATTGCGCGGATTGCGGATGTGGATGTCAAGTTATTTTTTAAGAGAGAAAAATATGGTAATTTTTAGAAGGAAAATTAAAAAATGAGTACAATAAATTTAATAAAGAGCACTGTCGCTGCATTTTCAGGTTCCAGCCTGTTTCGCAGAGGTCCATAGAATAATCCCGCGCCACTAAATAATTGTTAACCTGGAACCCTGGCTGGTGGAGGCGACAAATATCGACGGGCTATAGCAGATAGCATTTTGAATTCACTGCGATTAGCGCTGCACCAGTTAAGAGGACTTTCAAAACAGTACCGGGCTTCTATTGTCAGATGTTTTCGCTTGACTTCATCTTGAAGAATCACTTGAAGAATCTAGCATCATGGCAAGATCGCTTTTTAAACATGGCTTACTAGCTGTAACGGACGTCTCTGGCTGTTCTGTAGTTTTTCCAGAGAATCCTTCATTTTAATTTTTTTAGCTTTTTCGGAATTCGGAGAACCTGTACCGTCATCATCAATGTTTTCCGTCTTCAATATTTTATCTCTAATCTTTTCTTCGATGACTGGTTTGAAAACTTTGTGCTTATTGCGAGGGTCTAAGTAAGAGGATATGGCAAATATATTGTTCTCTTTCAAAACAGAAAATTTGAAACAACCGAATTGGATCAGAATCCTGTGATCTTGTTAGATGGTCATCTAGTTTTCCATTTGAATTATTGGAATCATAGATGATAAGAGGGTTTGACAGCTGCTTGGTTTCCGTGTGGCTAATTGCATAGCTCATTTTCATATTGGAGCCTTCGTCTTGAATCCTGCAATGCACTTGTTTTTTGAAATATTTAATTTAATGATCATTGTGTCGAATATTTCGGCAATTATGTCACTCTTGTGGCTAAGCAAGGCTAAGCAAAGAAGCATTAGAGCTTGGATTCGTCCAAATGTCAGTAGTAAATGACATATAATCATATTTTTCGTCAATTTTTTTCGCGTTCGAATTGTTAGTAGTATCCCACTCATTTTGAACTACTTCCTCTAAAGAAAGCTGTTTTTTTTTGTTTCTTGCAGTGGAGTGGCGATTTTATCTGAAAAAGGAATACATAAATAAATCATAACTTATTAGAAACTAGAACTGCGTAAAAAATGGGTTACAAAATCAGAGCTATTGGATCTAAATTTTTTTATTCCATAAAAAATACCAAAATTGGAGCAGTTGCGGTAAAAGCTCCTCTTAATTTTAATTAATTTCTAGAAGTTTATTCGAGAACCAATTTATGAAAGAAAAATACCATACTTAATTATGGTCAGGTCATGCCTATTACCGGCTGTAACTTTCCGGGGGTAAACCTAACTAGCTATACGAGTTAAACCAAATTTATAAAACGATACTAACAAATTAATATTGTTAAAACTTACCTTATTCATCTTTTGTTTTCTGCAATTGTTTTTCGTTATCTGAGGTTTGGAACAGACAGTTTGTCTGTTCCAAAGTTGTTTTCAGTTCCGGGTGCATCGATTTCAGATGATTCTTCAAAGACGTGGTTGTACGGCCCTTGCAAGAGTATGTTTTATTGTATATTTTACACTGAGATTTATCTTGGTTATGCCCATGTGGTTTAAATCTGCCATTGTAGATTCCCTTGTCGAATATATTATCCACGGCGAAACACTCAAACAATAATGTTAATTGTGAAATAAATAAAAAGCGTCCTTATGGTAAGTGGGTCTAAACACTTTGTGATTGATTTACAATTAAAAATGCTAAACAAAACAAACGTGTTAGCTCTTGTCACTTGTGAGTGTAGCGAGTGACCGAAATCAAGATTCCTATTGGGTAATCAGCGAAGTGGCCAAATTGTGGCCGCGTCCACAATTTTTCGTCGCGAGCTCCGCATTGATTACGCAGATGCGAATTGTAAAATTAATGCGGAAGTTCCGCGATTGCGGATGCGGATGCAAATATCTGCAACATCCTTAAATATCTCCAACAAACAATGTGCATTCTAGAGAAATTTCTTCGGAAAATTTAGAAATTGAAGTTTGCGTGTGAAAGATAGCGTCAAATGAACCGTCACCATAGGCCTGGATAAAATCAAGCATATTCAACTAGAAGTTCTCAAAAAGCTTGATACCAATCGCGCCAGTTCATAAAAACAAATTGAAACCTATTTCTGCCAAATAGGAAGGGTGTTGTGTAGTATGAGTTACTGCCATTAAGTTGTTATTTTCACTAACTACTGTTCATACATAAATAATTAAACTGGTTTATGTTAAGTTAGAGTTTATGCTTTGGTTTATGTTATAGACGCGTCAACTTCTAGGGTTATTTAGCAATGTGACTTGCATCGTGGGCTCCGAATTATGGTTATTAGTTATCGAATAATGTAGGTTCGCACCTGTCACAGCTATCTAACCCCTACTTTGCACTGTACTAAGTTCTGTCTATCAAGAGATCTATCAAAAGGCCTTATCAAAAAGGATCTATCAAAGGATCTATCAAAAGGATTTTATACTGTTGCCTGAACAACAAATACAGATACGCAATCCAGAAAGGTACATACATGGAGAGCGGAAATTTAAATTGACAATACGTCAAGATTGAAGCGGTCGTGTAGTGAGATGAAAAATTGTTTTGGAGACCTCACAACTCATTCTGATCGGTCTAACACATCTTGTAATAATATATTAAGTTTAAGAGTCAAACGTAATTCATAATTAGTCATAATGCAAAGACAACATGTTTTCATTAAAATTTAATGATTTGAATTAATATTTATCTCGGCAAGTCCTAGCACGGTAAAAATGGGACTTTAGAGGACACCGCATGAACTTTTATATTTTTAATCTACGACTTTATTAGTAGTAATTTACAGTTGCTGAAAACTGTCTTATTATTTAGGTTTGCAGTTATACAAATGTGCTATATGTAATCAGTCGTTCTCTATACCTCCGGTACTGAAACATCATTTAGCCACATCTACCAGTTGCAAAAATTCAAGTTCAAAACCGTATCAATGTATCCATTGTGGCAAATTGGTCAAAACTCCAGGTCTACTTATAGATCATCTCCAAACTCATGGGGTCCAACGATTTATTTGTTCCTTGTGCAATAAAAAGTTTACAACATTGGCTACTGTTCGGTTTGTAAAATATGGCTTGTGGGAAACAAATTTTGATAACTCTTACCTATTTATAGATCCCATAATAAATCCCGTCATAGCATTCATCATACGACTCTGGTTCCCTTGGACAATTCAAAAACTGACGTAGAAACTGATATTTTTGTGGTTAAACCAACTCTCTTGAATGTCACTCCTTATAAGGATACAGATGCTGCTTGGGGCAGTTTCAAGAGAAATTCTACGGAACAAATTTTTATGCCTGATCAAATTGATAATATACCTATTCGACAGATTTTCAATAGTAACGTCAAATGTGGCCTTTGCAACTATCAGACCAAAGTGAGAGTAAGATATGTTTTATTTAAGGAATAAAACACAGTTTTTATTCTTTTTTTTATTTCATAGGTTAATATTGTCAGACATCTTCAAATGCATTCCGAAGAAAAATCTGTTCCCGATACAGCACCCGTAAATCCTGTGCCATGTTTGGAAAAAAATGAGAAGTTTGACAAAATGATTAGTTTGGCTGTTGGTTCAATTACTGAATGCATGGGAGTCAAAAAAAGTGGTAATTACTGAATTTATACTAGATGCCTTTTGTGAGATACGTAGTAGACAAACATGAGTGGTGGCATTAAAAAAAAGGTCACCCGTTATAAAAAATAGTAAAAAATATAGTTAATATAATTGAATATAATTCTTTAAGCCTATTTATTGGTGAATTTCAAATTAAACCACAATACAATACTCTGCCATTGGAGCTTTGCTTTTTACTTTTTTCAATTTCAAATGCAAATAGGTTTGGGCAAATCTAACAAAAATCTATGGGCAAATTCCGGTTTTATATTTACAGACCTGGTATACATAAATTTGATCACTTACAAAACATTGGACTACTTTGGGAAGTTACTAGCCAAATTTACCATATTCTCTTTATTCTACCATCCGATTTTGAATTAATCGTAAGGAGATGCGAATTTAAAAAAAACATTTTTTATAACATTGTAGTGTTTGTTTTATTTTTGTGTTGAAAGTGATCCAGACTTTCTGAGTTGATATGTCTGATTTGCTATATGTACTTGGTTTGAATTTGACTGAATAAAACGGTTTTGTTAACACATAATAGAATAATAGCTGACATTAATATTGATGCTTATGTTTAGGTCATATAAACATTCAGATTTAATATTGAATATTACTATTTTAGAAAAACAAGAAGACAAATATCCAGAATTTGTACCTACTCATTGTCGTTTTGTTTGCTGCGCTCAAGGATGTTTATATTTATGTCCAGATGAAGCCAATTTGAAACGTCATTTGATAGTTTTACATAGTGACGATACTAATTTTACCTGTGCGCATTGCAAGTGCGCAATATCTCCTACCGATGCAGACAGCGTCATTAAACATTTTAAACTACATGGATTACATCTTTACAAATGTCATTATTGCCATTTTGTATATCATTCGAAGCATAACATTGAGAAACACATCGCTGACACCCATTTAGATGCTCCAGTTAAGGTTATAACTGTCAGGTAAGGAAGAAAATTATTTAAAACTTTTAAAATATTAAAACAATTGAAATATTTTAGTAATTTTAGTAATCTATTTTCAGGTATATGGCATCAGAACCACTAGAAGGTAGAGGCATTGAAGAATCTCAAGCATTAACACCTCAGAAATTGAAGCCTTGGAGATGTTGTATGTGTAAAGCCAAATACTCAACCAGACAAGATATTCAAACCCATATACGTCTTAAGCATGATGTTGATACCCAGTACAAATGTACATTGTGTACTTTCAAGAATGATCAAGTAGATAGTTTCCGAGAACATTTTGCCCAGAATCATTTAGGTCACAAGATTGATATTATCTTTGTTTATCAAAAATTGGAGAAAGAAACTCCTAAGGATGGTAGTTTTGATACAACACCTCTATGGCAAAGGAACAAACCTAGGATCAGGCATATTCGTGGCATCTTATTTGATGAAGTATTACCTCAACCTTCAAAAAGGTCGAAAAAAACAGTTAAGAGCCAATACAAAGGGCCAACCCATGTCAATGATCCTATAAGTAATTTGACCGATAGTATTGGTGCAGTAGCGAAGGGGATATATAGTACAGGAAATATTGTAAAAGGAGTTATTGGGAAAAAACTAGGAGAAAATGAACCACAAAGAGTTGAACCAGTTAACAAAATACAAAATCAAAATAAAGTCATAGAGGCTTTTGACATGAATCACGTTGAAGTAGAAGAGCCAATAATAGGTATAGTTTTTTTATATTGTATCGTAATTATAGAAACAAAACAATATTTTAAACATACTATAATACTAATAACGAATGGATATTTTCAATTGCTAGAGGTTGATGAAATATTTAAATTAATTCAAAAAAATGTCATATTTGATTAATTAATTTATTTATTTATAATAAATAAATAATCAGCATATCATGCTATTCGCGTAGAGAATATATTTTTAGTTTTAAGTGGAACTTAACTTCATGGACTGACACACCGAAATAAGTTTGGTCCCAATGTTGATATAAAATTATTTGCAACTGGTTTGCGACGTTGCGGCATCGATGGGGCTTGATCCATGGCCTGATTCTTAATTAAAAAGAAAAGTTTTAACAATGTTCATGAGTTTATTTGTTAAGTAATAGCCAATTAATATTTGCTAAATATGTCTACACATATTTGCTTAAAATGTTAATTCTTATCATAGCTTTTCGATTGGTGATTCCATAACTTTACAATTTTTTTCTCGGGAACTCTCAGCTTTTTAATCCCTGTTGCTAGGTACTTTTTTCTTTAAAATTATATGAAATTGTGTATTTTTAAGTACTGATAAGTAATTGGGTTGTTACGACGTTTCGACGAGATCGCATTCATTTTTAAGTGTTTAAGTAACCTGGTATTATCGAGGAGACCTGATATTATCGAAGTAACCTGGAGTATCGTGAGAAACTGGTATTTGACATGTAGCGAGGTGTTTTTCTATTGATTGTGTGGTTTCGTTTCCATCAGTGTTGTTCGTTGGTGGTTCGGTGTGTGCATCAGTCGCTGGAGTTTTGCTTCTGATGGTATTTTTGGAGAACATAGTTTTCTATACTGTAGGTAGGTTTAATGCGTTTTTTCTTGTGTGAAGATTTCCTGATTTTTTAATGTTAATCGCTACTCGCACCATTCTTGTGTTGTAGTATTTTGTGTGTGCTATTTCTTTGTAGCTATTGAAATTGATCTTGTGTCCTTTCAAGATGTTGGAACAAGGCTGATGTCTGTTTGTTGCGGAAAGCCAGTTTGTGTTAATTAGGTCTTACTTCTATCCGTCGATTGGTTTATCCTACGTAGAATTTTTTGTAATCTCAGCATGATATTTTTATATGTTCTGGTTCTCGAGAGATATTTTGCCTTTGGGGTTGTTCAGCATTCCCCTGATAGTTTTTGCGGGCTTGTAGGTGTTGGAGATTGCTGTGCCGTCTGAGAATTTTTCCTATATGGCCTGTTTTTTTTTGTTTGTGTAGTTTTTCTTATGCTTTTTTTCGTTGGATTCTCCTTTGGTGCTGGCTGAGCTTGGTTGTCGTTTATTGCCTTTATGATGTTGCTGATTTTGCAAATTGTTTTGATGTAATCCTCTGAATATAGATCTGTTTCTTGTTTTCTGGTTTAGTCCTTGGTTAGTCCGAGTAATTTTGTTATTAGCGTATTTGCGACGGTTTGTAGTTGTGATGGGTAATGGTGCGACTCTGCATTTATATATCGGTTGGTGTGGGTGGGTTTTCGATAGGGACGTCTAAGTATGGAAGTTTTTGATTCTTTTCGGTTTTCTTGGTGAATTGGATTTTTTGATGGACGTATGGAATTCATGTTTGTTAGTTTCCCTTGTTGGTAACTAGGTGTTCCCCTTTATTGGTAACTAGGAGTCAAATTGCCGCATATTATCTACACAGTTTAAATTTGTAAAGCTTGCTTATTAAAATCTTACGAACAAACTAAAACTTAGAAAAAAAAGTAAAATAATATTATATATTAATTTACTAATAATTATTAATTAATTATTATTAATTATATAATAATATTATTATATTAGAAAAAAAATGAGGTAGAAAAGCAATTCATTTTGATTCACTATCACGAGTTCACAACTAGAGGTAGAATTTTACAGAGGGCTTTCCACATATGAGATAATTGCACTTCTTTTTCTTCCCTTTTTATATGAACAGAGGCTGCAGTGTGCTCTGGACGTATAGGAGACAAGCATCACTGAAGTCTAGGTTTAATCGGTCATGGAATCTGACTGACCTTCTGGGCCAATATCTTTCTTAATTTGCTTTCTCAGGAAGGTTAGAAGTGCTGGTATTGACAGTCTCCCAATTTGAAAGTCACGGGCCAATAGGGCTTTACGCCTAGTTACGCGCATCCGTCATGTTAAAAAGGCGGTAATATAAAAGTTTCGGGCATTTTTTATAGGTGCAATAAAATGAAAAATTAATGGATGGTACTTTATTAGTGCATCCCACAACAGAAGCGCATAATTGTATACAATTACGACGATGGTTAAAATGCTATGGCCGTCCCCAAAGTGGAAATAAAGTAGAACTTGTTGAAAGATAAGGATGACAATTATATTCATATCAGGTTTCCATTAATTAGTATATTAATAATTTAAAAAATAAAGATTAATAATCAAAAACAAGAAATTATTATTAGTTAATCTTTAATAAATTTTGATGTTAACACCTCACAATCTTCAATGACGATAGTAGATCTTGACATATAATTATCTGCATTATGCGAGATGGATTCTAATGTTTCATTAGCATCATGACTTAACGCGGATGCTGATGTAACGTTATGCCCGTCATCAATAATCAAATTTTTGGCATCTTCGCAATCTGAGGATGGTTGCGGTACTTTCTTGATGGAAATTCATACTAAATTGTATAAATAAAACAAAGTTGTCTAATTTCTACTTATATTTTTCTGTAAAACATAACGCGTTTCGCTAACATTCTAGTAAATTCAGTTTGTTACTAGAATGTTTCGAAATAAACCGTCATAAATACATAGGTGTCCTTCTTAATGACCAAATAGACTTCAACCATTCTCTGTTATTAAATATGTCGACAAAACAGCCTGAATAAGGGTGCTGGAATTTCCCAGAAAAAAAACATGTAAAATTACTTTATTATAGTATTTACTACTTGTCACAATACAATTTCATTTTTTGCCAACTATTCGGAGAAGTTGCAGTGTAGCGCAACGCGTTATGTTTTAGAGAAAAATATAAGTGGAAATTAGATAACTGTTTTATTTATACAATCTTCGCAATCCATATTTTCTGCAAGATAGTTTAGATATTCGATGCCTTGGTTCATATCCTAAAACATTATCTTTATTTTTATATTAAGTTTAGAGCCAATTTTAATTTTAATTTTTTTTAATACTGTTATACTCTACCATAGGAGCAATTTTTTAAGATAATTAACTTACGGTCATGAGTTTGTTTATATGTTTTAAATCCAAATGGACCTTGCTACTTTTACCTACAAAAACATTCATCATTCGCGGTTATAGCATTAGCATTAAGAATTAAATGAAATAAAATTACCTCATTAGATGATTTTTGTACACAACTGGTGGGCTCATGATGTTCTGTTCTTGGACCACTTCTTTCGAAATGAAGTGAACAAATTTATGTATCTTTGTTATTATGATCAGTCAGTTGAAGTCGACCATCACCTCGTTCACAAATTTTTGACGATATTTGTGACAAGGCTTTGGAAAACTAATGAAGTAATATATATGCTGCGAAAATGATTTACTACGCGTATCAATGCGACATATGACATAACAACAACGTTTTTTGCTCCTTTTTATACTGATAACATTATATATTATTATTAAAATGCTTGAATTAATATTTTATGCATATAACATTTTAAGTACATGACAATTAAAACTGATAATGAATTAATAAATAAAGTATGTTTTTTTTTATTACATTGAAAACAATATTTACAGCTTATATACGTATAAAGTGCCCGAAAAATATGGTGGAAGTTGAGGCATGCCGACAAAAAAATTTCAACTATGAAAAGGCCTATTGAGAATGGAGAGAAATCATATAATTATGTCTTGCCATTGGTTTAACTGTTTGCCTACAGCAGCAGTTGTGAATATGTATGTTATAGGAGTTAACACTGGCGATATTCAGCATATTATAAAAAAAAAAACAAAGAGGCCACCTCTTTGTTTTTCTACTCTTTTCATGTGGTGACACATCTGGTCGAAGATCCACAGACCCTTTTGTTCGGTTGTAGTTGCTTATGATTCCAGGAAGTTATCTTCTGAATTCAAACCCGCAGCTAAAAATAAAATACCCATTAGCGCTCGAAGCTCCTTTAGAGTGACGTATGAATAAGTTGATTTGTGGAAGAGTATCTTTCATGCTGGATTGGAATTTCTTCATTTGTATGAATTAAAATAATGTTCAAAATTTCGTCAGTGAAAAATAAGTCAAAGCACTTCGAAGGTTCTATAACTTTTCTAGAGTTCATTGTAGACCTAGGTTGGGAGTAAATGATGTTTCGTTTTGGAATTTTTTTTATTTGTCATGTAAACCACTATTAGATTTCCACAAAAAACCATCTTTTCCAAACACATTATCATTCCCAAAATGTATTAACGGAGAATTTGTTTTATTATATTATTGTTCAGATCCATCATCATGTTCGACTTGTGATATCCGAGAATCTGTTTTATTATTTTCTTGCACCCTTGATTGAAGGTCTTTAGTAATGTGTCGCTTGAGGCACTTAGCTGACTCTTGTTTTTGTAGCGGCGACTACTTTCAGTTGGTTGTGGCTGTTGGTAGGCTGTTGGTTGTGGCTTGGTAGCACTAAGTCTTCGATTCATTAGGGAAGCAGGTGCATTGCGTTCGCTGTCCACCCCCACTTTTCAAACTGCATGAATCAAAATAACTCATGAGTACCGTCTAGGGTTAATTGGGAAATTCAATAAAATAATTTTGAAACGCTAAAAAGCAAGCTCTCCCATTTTGCGTGATGTAACCTGCACGACGTGTTTTTTTTTATGAATATTTAAATATCTCGTTCTAAATGCACATATTAAAATATTGCTTTTTACCACCATTGAAACTTTATCAACGCGCGCGCATATGTGGAAATACTTCCTCTTTCAATCGCTTATTAACTTTTAATACGAGAGCCTTTTGGTTTCTTTTTCAGGTTCATTTCACAGTATGGCATTTCATTTTTTTCTATGTCGATACAAAAGTTTAGATGAAAAGAAATCTAAGCAATTGTCAAAAGTCAGCAAAAATCTATCTGGAAGGTTCTACTGCCATACAGGTTTATAGCAGGCTGCCCCGGCACTTGCAACTAAATTACCTATTCGCTTTAATTTGTTGTTTGTTGTTGGACATAGGTAATAAACCTTGCTTACAAATTAAATTAAGGCGACCGAAAGGATTCAACAACTAAATCTAAAATATTTAAAAATGTATTAGTACCAAAATACAACAATGTACCTCTATTTCTTATATTCCTTCATAATTTAACTATCATTTTACTTCGAAATGTCCCACAAAACATAATGCATAAATCAGACGCAACAAACACCAAATTGAAATTCGAATGCAAATTAATAAATGCAAAATTACCACATAAAATTCTGAAATTAAGTGGAACATCTTCGAGATATTCGAAAAAATTGTCATTAAAAATTATTAAATAGTGCTCTATTTAATCGTGGTGGAAAATGTGAGGCTCACAAAGAGTTCTGAACACTGAACTCTTCTTGAAAAGTAATAGAGCGGATTATGTGAGGATTCTCATGAGCCTCGGTTCTTAAATGTTCAAAGTTTACCGATCTACTGCGGATAAATGTAGCTTTGTCAGTCCAAATGACTTTATTTTTAAAATTAGAATCTTTCTCCGCATTATTTAAAAACCAGTTACAAAAATTCATTCGTTTTTCAGCATCACCTGGTTGAAGATTTTGGATTGACTGTATACGGAAAGGTTTCCTGTGGTCCTTTTTTAAAACTCAGAAAACTTTATTTTTAGAAACTTGAATACTTGACGGCGCAGCTGTCGTGACACTTAATTTGTCATGGTTGTTAAATTCAGCCAAAATTTGGCTTTTATATTTATCATTGCACCTTAGTTAATTTCTCCGATCCCTTTTAAGTCCAAAGGTTCTAAAGTTCTGGTGAGTTTGCATAAAAACTAGAAGGTAACTTTCTATTAGGATATCGTTTGTGATATTCGCGTACTGCGTCCTTTACATTTCTATTACAATGTCCGTAGATAAAATGAGTATCGGCATATTGCATAAAAACATCTAAACGTAAAAGGGTTTCGGTCGGAAATATTTGGGAAAATTCGTTTTCACGATGTTTTCGATGTTTTTATATATATGTATATATATTTTATATATATTTTATATATATATATATATATATATATATATATATATATATATATATATATATATATATATATATATATATATATATATATATATATTTGCTGTGCTATTTCTCGAGTACTTGTTGGATCTTCCTCGACAAGAGGAAATTTGTTCCGATACACGTTTTCAGGTACTCTCGGTCTTCCCGCGTGCCCTCCACGATATTCCCTCAAATAACCGGTGTCTCTGACTGCACAATCCGAATAAATAATTTCGGCAATGGATGAACCTGAAAAGGAAAACATTCAGCTTATAGCTGATATACAGAATTGGCATTTTGAAGGTACTCTCCATAAATTAACAACACGTTAATAATTCACTATTCTCATACACGTGAACCATTTTATCTTTCCAAAAATCATGGTAGAAATCCAAGTTGAAATTGACAATAAAATACAAAAAAAAAAGATCGATAAACATTAGTTATGTTTTCTCTACGTTTTGAATTTGCAGACGATTGATTAAATTTATCTTTAAATTATTTTAAGGGCCAGACTTTGATATAACCCGTATCAATCCACTGCAGGATGAAGGCCTCTTCAGCATGCTTCCAACTCTCGCGGTCCTGAGCTCTCCTCTGCCATTCGGGTCCAATATACTTAATAATGTCATCAGTCCATCGTGTTTTCGGTCTTCTCCGTAGACGTTTGCGATCAAGCGGTATCCAGTTCAGGACCGCCCTGGTCCATCTTTCGTCCCACCGCCTCGCTACATGGCCTGCCTACTTCCATTTCAATTGTTTTATTCTTCCAATGATGTCACTCACTTTCGTTTGCTCTCTGATCCATGTGCAGGTCTTTCTATCCCGTCTAGTAATGCCAAGCATACATCTTTCCATTCCCCTCTGTGCTACTCGAAGTTTTTGAACTGACTGTGATGTGAGTGTCCAGGTTTCACTTCCGTATGTCATAACGGGCAGGACACACTGATCAAAGACTTTTCTTATCAGGCAAAGTGGTAGTTTACTCTTAAACACTATGTTGAGCCTGCCAAATGCCTTCCAGCCACATTTAACGCGTTCTTCTACCTTCAGGACGGTATCTCCTTCCATATGTATGTGCATAAATATATATATATATATATATATATATATATATATATATATATATATATATATATATATATATATATATATATATATATATATATATATATATATATATATATATATATATATATATATATATATATATATATATATATATATATATATATATATATATATATATATATATATATATATATATATATATATATATATATATATATATATATATATATATATATATATATATATATATATAAATATAATAATATAATATATATATATATAAATATAATAATATAATATATATATATAAATATAATAATATAATATATATATATATATATAAATATATATATATATATATATATATATATGTATATATATATATATTTATTATTATTATTATTATTATTATTATTATTATTCACGTATGGGCCCTAGTGGACCACGCGAAGTACAATTAGAGGCGTTTGTTGTTGTTAGCCTTCCTTTGAGCCCATACTAATTTCATTCTTTCGCTATGAGCTTTTTTCCTTTCGTCAGACCAAGTTGTTCCAGTCTTCCTACATTTTTCTCTCTGGCCAACCTTCCAAACGTTAACCTTGTGTCTGAAACAACCTCTATCCTGAATTTCACTTTGTGTAATATTTGCAGATCTTAGGTCCTCTTTAATTGCCGCAATCCATTTAATTATTTCTACTTTAGTTCTACTCCTATTTTCATAAAATTCGACTATTTGTCTAGTTAGCCTACTCGGATTCATGCGTTTGATGTGTTCGTAAAACTTAAGTCTTCTTTTTCTCATATCGCTATGTATATCTGTGTATTGTTTGATTTCTTGGTTTTCTCGAAGTCGGTATGTTGTGCTATTTATTTGTTTGGGGCCTAGGATTTTTCTTATGATTTTTCTTTCCTTCTTTTCAATGTCCTCGATGTCCCTCTTTCTATTCAAAATGAGCGTTTCTGCAGCATATAGACATTCTGGCTTAATAACCGTGTTGTAATGTCTCAGTTTTGTGTTTTTAGATAGGCATTTTTTGTTGTAAATATTTTGTATAAGTCTCAATGCCGTTTCCATTTTTTGACATCTACCCTTATTGCCCGCTTTTTCCAACCCATTTTCCATGATTATTTCACCCAAATATTTGAATTGAGAGACTCGTCTGATGTTACCATATTTTGTTTTTAGAAATGGTGTTCTTAGTCTGTTGCAGGTCATGTATTGTGTCTTTTCAAAGGATATTTGAAGTCCTACCTTTTCTGCTGTTTCTTTTAGGATTTCAATCTGTTTTTGAGCCGTTAATACATCTTGAGCTAAAATTGCTGGATCATCAGCAAATGCCAAACAATCAATTTTGATGTTGGTTCTCCCCAGTTTAATGGGCTGGTCAATATTCAGTGCCGACTTTTTTTCACGCCACTCCTGTATTACTTTTTCTAGAACACAGTTAAATAAGAGTGGCGAGAGTCCATCCCCTTGTCTCACACCAGTTTTAATTTCGAAGGGTTCTGAGATGTCACCCATGAATTTAACTTTTGACCTCGTGTTAGTTAACGTTGCTTTAATAATTGCCAGCGTTTTCAGATCTAGTCCTTGTTCTTTCAAGATTCGGAATAAAGATTCGCGGTCAATAGAATCATATGCTTTTTTGAAATCCACAAATGTACAGACGAGATTTTTATTGTACAGTTTTTGATGTCTTAGAATCAACTTTAGATTCAGGATCTGTTCAGGGCAGGATCTGCCCGGTCGAAAACCTGCCTGATATTCACCAATGTTCGGTTCTAACTGTCCCTGTGCTCTGTCTAGTAGACATTGAGATAGAATCTTGTAACAAACTGGGAGAAGAGATATTCCTCTATAGTTGTTTACATCCGTTCTATCTCCTTTCTTATGTAGTGGATGGATTAGAGCATCTTTCCAGTCTTCCGGAATCCGTTCGGTTCGCCAAACTTCTTGTAGAATTTTGGTTATTTCCTTGATTGTACCTGGACCAGCGGATTTCAAAAGTTCACTAGTGATTCCATCTTCACCAGAAACTTTGTTATTTTTAAGCCGCTTGATTTGCCTAAGTATTTCCTCTTCATTCGGTGGTAATGAATCTGGGTTTGTTTGTTTAGGGTTTAGTGTTGGTAATTTGTTTAAGGGCTCAGGACAGTTTAGTATTTGTTCAAAATATTTCGCAAGTTCTTTGCAATTGTCTTGGTTATTTAGAGCTAGTTGTCCGTTTTCCTTTTGAAAGCATAGGCTCTGCAGTTGATAGCCTGTTAATTTAGTTTTAAAAGTTTTGTAAAAGTTTCGGGTGTTATTTTTTTGGAAATCTTTTTCTATTTCATTAAGTTGATTGTTTTCATATTTTCTTTTAGTCTGTCTAATTAGCTTCGATGTTTCTTTTCTTACTTCCAAAAAGAATTTATAGTTTATTGCTGTTTTTTGACTGTTCCAATCTTTGAATGCTTTACTTCGGCTTAATACTGCTTGCCCGCAAACTTCATCCCACCACGGATGTTTTCTACGTTTTTGTAAAGGGACCAACTTTAAGGCTGTTTTAATAATTTTTTGTTTTAATTCTTGCCAGTTCTGTGCAGGTTGTTTATCAAGCTCTTCTGTTAGGGCTGGTTTTATTTTCGTTGGGTCAAACTTTGGTATTAGCAGCCCCTTTTGAATAAGTTTTCGAGGTTTTAAGCTAAGTTTGATTCTAGTCAAGTAGTGATCCGTGTCTATATTTGCTCCTTTCCTGACTTGAACATTCAAAATCTCTTTATAATTGGGGTACGAAATGGCAACATGGTCAATTTGAAATTCACCCATGTACGTGTTTGGGCACCTCCAGGTCTTTTGTTTTGTTATTTTCTTCTTAAAATGGGTTGACATTATTTTTAGATTAAACTGCGAACATAGTTCAACCAATCTTCTACCATTATGGTTAGTCCATTTATGAGCGGGAAAACTGCCGACTGTTTTCCTGTACTTTTTTTCTTTCCCTAGTTGGGCGTTGAAATCACCCAATAGGATTTTTACATGGTTAGAGGGAATTTTAGGGATAGTCTTTTCCAGAATTTCCCGGGACTTATTTACTTTTTCAGGATTAGATTTATTTTCTTCGTTAACTGGGAGGGATGCATTGATTAATGTATAGTTTTTGTTAGCACACTTGAGGGATAGTGTCATAAGTCGATTATTTACTGGCTGGACATTTGTTATAGAACCAAGAATGTTTCTTGAGACAGCGAAAGCAACACCGAGATGTGGTGTATTTTTGAGTATTCTTTTGTCCGTTTTACTTTTAAAAAGTCTGTAGTTGCCGAATTCCAAGGTGTTATCATCTATCAATCTGGTTTCTTGCAAAGCTAAAATTTGAATTTTTTGCTGATTTAATGTTCGCTCCAATTCGTGTAGTTTTCCTGGACGCAGGAGAGAATTGATATTTACCGTTCCAAAGAAAGTTTTTATTTTCGGTTTCAGACGTTGGCCAGAGGTCTCCGACTCCCTCTGAAAGATTTTGCGTTTAAGCCCGGACGCCCCAGAATCCGAAAGTCCGGTTGTACCAGCAAAGCTGGCAGAGGATTGTCTACCTCCTGGGGTAATTTTGTAATTACTAGAACGCTTCATCTTGTACTTTGAATTAAAGGTTTGAACCATGACGGTTAAGAGGTTAAGACTGAAGGGGTTAGTTCCAGAATTTAAATATCAGCCGCACCACTGGTGAACAGACGCTGACCACTCAGCCGCTTGATACAAGTCAGACGCTAAGTGGATTTAGCTTTCTTTTTGCCTTGGTTCGGCTTATATATATATATATATATATATATATATATATATATATATATATATATATATATATATATATATATATATTTTTAATTTGTTTGTTTATTGTTTTATTATGTTTTATTATATATATATATATATATATATATATATATATATATATATATATATATATATATATATATATATATATATATATATATATATATAAAGCTGTCCACAATCTCTAAATCCCTTCCTAAAACCAAAATTCTTCTGTCCTGAGCGAAGTTATTGAACATAATCTGACTCTTTTTCAGGTTTATTTTCAAGCCAAATGGTCTGCAAATCTCAGATGGTTTAAGTTTGCACCATTGATCTTTACACCATCCTGTTCCCAATCTAGTTTACGGAATACTTCTTCAAAGCCAGCTGAGAAAAGACCAGCCGATATTGCGTCACCCTGCCGTACACCTCGTTCTACATTAATTCCCACTTCAAGATCGTCAAGGTGAATTGTGGCTGTAGCTCCATCATATATCGATCCTAATAAGTTTACTTATGCTTTATCTACCCCTTGGCTAAGCAGTGTATCCATTATTACATAGTTTGAGATGTATTAAAATGCTTTTTCGTAGTCGATAAAAGCCAAACATAGTGGCATGGTGTATTCGTTGTACCTTTCTATGGCCTGCTGTATAACCGGGATGTGATCCATTTTACTGAATTCACTTCTGAATCCTGCTTGTTCTCTTGGTTGTGCGTCATTCAGTTTTTTTAATATTCTTTTGGAAATTATCTTAGTAAAAACTTTGTACAGTACTGATAGGAGGCTTATTAGACGGTAGTTCTTTAAATCTTCCTACGCTCCCTTGTTATGTAAAATGATCACTTCAGCATTTTTCCATAAGTCGGGTACTTTTTGTTCTTTGAGGCATTTTGAGTATAATTTTGCCAGTGTTTTATGTAACGGTCCGACCACCAGCTTTTAGCATTTCGACAGTTACACTGTCCTTTCCTGGAGCCTTGCCGTTTTTCATCGATTCTATAGCGTTTGTTACTTCCTCCACTAGGATATCTGGCATTTGTTCTTCCGTGGGTATTGTTGTTTTTGATTGGTTCTGATCTTCATATAACTGGGAATAAAATTTTCTGACAACCTCTAACATTTGCGTACGCGCCCTGCATACTGTGCCATCCTCACGCCTAAAGGCATATATATATATATATATATATATATATATATATATATATATATATATATATATATATATATATATATATATATATATGAAGAATTTTGGTTTTAGGAAGGGATTTAGAGATTGTGGACAGCTTTATATATATTGGGCAAAGGCTTTCCATGGAGGGGCATATCGCCCAGGACGTGGAACGGCATGTTAAATGTGGCTGGCAGGTATTTGGCAGGTTCAACATTGTATTTAAGAGTAGACTTCCACTTTGACTGAAAAGAAAAGTCTTCGATCTTTGCGGTCTACCCGCTATGACATACGGAAGTGAAACCCGGACACTCACATCGCAATCAATTCAAAAACTTCGGGTAGCCCCGAGAGGAATGAAAAGATGTATGCTTGGCATTACAAGACGAGACAGAAAGTCCTGCGCATGGATCAGGGAACAAACGAAAGTTTGTGACATCATTGGAAGAGTAAAGCAATTGAAACGGAGATGGGCAGGCCATATAGCGAGGCGATGGGATGATAGATGGACCAACGTAATCCTGGAGTGGATACCGCTTGATTGCAAACGTCCGCGAAGAAGACCGAAAGCACGATATACCCCAGGACCGTGAAAGTTGAAAGCATGCTAAAGAGGCCTTTACGCTGATGATGATAATGATATATATATATATATATATAATATATATATATATATATATATATATATATATATATATATATAACATCATAATATCATGCGCATCAGCAACTAGGCTATTTAGCGACTGGACCTACAGCTTAACGTGGGTTCCGAACCACGATCATCAGCTTCCGACAAACCCAGGCCAGCACCCCCCTCGGGCTATAAACCCTTGGTTATGTGCCTACCCTTAAGTCTATCAGGAAACCTACCGACTGGCGAGTGACCAACGTAGAACACTTCTCAGAAGGCATCCGGCCTTACCCAGCCTTTAACTGGCGTGACTGAGGGGTAATTCATAGTCGGATTTTACACTCTTGCCTAGAAACAATCACAAACATTTAGGAAAGATAAACGGACAGAAGAAAGAAAAATAACCATCCGAGCGCTGGAATCGAACCAGCTATCGCTCCAGCGCGGATTCGGCAAAGCAGGCGCTCTTACCGCCGCACCAACGCGACCGGCATATATATATTTATATATATATATATATATATATATA
>JARFXV010002560.1:0-44987 GCA_031761425.1 Cosmopolites sordidus
TAGAAGTATCCTAGTGTGGAGATGTATGGCTGCAGGAGGCGTTGGAAATCTTGTCTTCATTGATGGATTAATGAACAAAACCGTTGATTTAAATATTTTAAAAAACAATCTACGACAAAGTACTGAAAAGCTGAATATTGCCAACAATTTCTATTTTCAACAAAACAACGATCCAAAACATACAGCTTATGTAGTAAAACAGTGGATAGCTTATAACGTGCTACATTAGTTAAAAACCCCTCCTCAGTCACCTGACCTGAATAACATAGAAAATCTATGGAATGAACTAAAGAAGCGGATTAGAAAACATCACTTTTCAAGCAAAAGTCAATTGAAGGAAAGCCTACGAGAATGGATGTCCTTAGGGCAAGAAATTACTAAAAAACTTGTTCACTCCATGCCAAACCGTCTAAGAGAAGTTAACAAGAGAAAATATTAATTCTGTATATGGTTCTTTCATTAGGTGACTGCTAATACTTTTGTCCGTTCAACTTTTGACATTATATTCATTTTAAATTTATTTTATCCATTTCATAAAATTTTGCATAAAATTTAGATTTTGGTTGGTGGTGTAAAATAAACAACTAATTATATTTTTTTACTTTTGCATTTTAGAAATATATAGTTTTATTCAAAACAAAATGTGCTATGCTAATACTTTAGTCTCCTATTGTACCTATAAAAATATTACATTTCATTTTCAAATAATACCTTAAAACATCGCAATAAACACAACGATGCGACATTGGCAGTTGTCAAGAATTTTTTTAAAATTCTGACCAGATTTCATTCCATAACATCCTTATTTACCTTATATAGCGCCATACGATTTTTTCTTATTCCCTCGACTGAAATTATAGCTTCGTGGGCACTATTTTATGTTGAGAATTCATCTAGATAAATTTAATATGATTGATGAGTAGCAGATTGTACGCAAATGCGGAATATTTTTTTATAGAAGTATTTGATGAAGAAATTATTCGACATCAAATTACATATCTTGGCTTAATGGAGAACCTGCGAGTTAGAAGAGCCGGATTTGCGTATCGTCGTCCTTATGATTTGTTCCTAAAAAGATACAAATGTTTATGCAAAGACACCTGGCCAAATTACTATGGAACTGCCAAAGAAGGTGTACAGCAATTGGTTTGTCAGCTTGGCTATGAAGCCAATGAATATCAAATGGGAAGGTAATGTATATCTGGTCACATAACGAACAGATTATTAATCAAATATTATTTTAGAACGAAAATCTTCATTAGACATCCTCAAACCCTATTCCGCACAGAAGATGCTTATCAATTAAAGAAACACGACATTGCTGCTATAATCCAAGCTCATTGGAAAGGTTTCAGTCAAAGAAGGAAATTCTTGAAATTAAAGGCTTCAATTATCATCGTTCAAAAAAATATTAGAAGATATCTTGCTAAGAGCAATGCCAATAAGAGAAGAGTAGCAAGCGAGAAAATCAGATCGTAAGTAATCCGATAACACTTGTAATCAAAAATAAGTTTATTTTTTATTTGTAGCGTGTATTTATAAAAATAAAAAATTATCCTAGATTTTTTCTATCGCCCATATTTTCTTTGCTCTGAAGTATTGTTGCTTTATAACAAATTAGAGCTATAGACGTATTATTATTAATCATAATCTCATCTTAGAATGTTATTGCTGATGTTTTATGATAGTATTTTGTTTCTGATGATTTTTTTATTAATGTCAATAATCAGCTAGTAAGTTGAAGGAGATTCCATCCTTTACATTGACTGTGCTTTGATAGTTTTAAATCTTGAACTAAATCATTAAGTGGAGGCTGTAAAATCAGATGGTGCTCTGTTGAACATACTGGAATATCAAATAAAAGGTCTTTTTCGATTTTCTCCACAAATTACATGATCACTTGAAGAATCAATAGATTCAAGTTCTTCTTCATACAAAGTCCCAGATTCTGATGATTTTGGAACAAGAAGTTCATCTCTTTGTGGACGTGTCGTAAAGCTGATGGTAAATTAGGATACTCTACAGTATGTGTTCAATTTTGCTACAATAGCTACTATACGAGGGTGACTATTTATGTATCCAGCAATATGACCTGACATATACGTTTTGCCATACGGACCCTATTTGTGTGGTTTACTGATTTGAAAATTTCATGGCCGTCGTTCGCTCTGAGATGAATTTAAAGAATGTCGTCCAAAATCGATTGTTGTGCCAGAAAACATCGATACTGTGCGCGAACTGATTAAGCAAGACCGTCATGTGACATACCGTGAGATCGAGGCATCCCTGGGCATTAGTATGACAAGCAACATGCATAACATTTAACATGAACATTTAACCGTGAAAAATATATGTGCGCGTTGGATTTCGCATATGACCATCGCTCAAAAAAAGGCTCGTGTCGATTTGTGCAAAGAAATACCCAAAAAATACAATCGTGGTGCGTCAAAAGCCGTATATTATATCTACACAGGTGACTGGATCTTGGATCTATACATATGAGCCCGAAAGTAAACAGCAGTTAAAAATGAGCCAAACCCGACAAAAGTTGTTCGCGCCAGAAGCACTTCGAAGCAGATGGTCGCCTGTTTTTTTAGAATAAATGGGCATGTGGTTACAATGCCACTAGAGAATCTTAAAACGGCCAATTCTGAATAGTACACAACCACTTGTTTGCTAGAAGTTTTTGAAGAAATAAAAAAAAACCAGCGACATAGGATCATTCTTCACCATGGCAATACGAAATCTCACACATCGGATCGAACAACTCAATATTTAACCGGTCAAAAAATCGAATTGATGGGGGATCCGCCATACAGTCCTGATTTGGCACCCAATGATTTCTTTTTATTACCGTCCATGAAGAATAAACTACGTGGTTAACGATTTTCGACGCCAGAAGAAGTGGTTCATGCGTTCAAAATGCATGTTTTGGAGATACCTCAATCCGAATGGAAAAAGTGTGATGAAAATTGGTTCAAACTTATCCAAAAGTGTATCGATCATCGCGGAGAATATTTTCAAAAACAATAAAGCCATTTTCAATCATAAATATTTATTTTTATTTATTATTTGGGATACGTAAATAGCAACCCTCGTATTAGTAAGGCAAAAATAGCAACCTGTTACATGGTCTTTCGGTTCCAAATCATTAGCCCTGTAAATCGCATTTTACGATTTGTACCTTTCTACCAAGTTGTTAACAATATTAGACAAGTTTTACAACATATATGAAAAACCCATGCCTTTGTTTTGATCTTTAAGTTCGAAATAAAACTTGTAAATGTTTCGCACAAACGTGGTGTAATTATATTTTAAGCTGGGTCTACATCAATACAAATTTGCGCTGTGTGGGCTGTATGTGTTAAGCTGGGTCCACACCAATAAAATTTTGCGTGTGTGCTGAATTTACTGAAACAATTTATTTAAATTATTTGATGGACAGCAGATGGTTCACGTGCGTGCTGTACGGCGACAATATTTGTGTGTGACTTTGTGTGTCAGAGCGTTTACATTGTCGTGCAGGCACACCACATACAGCAGATACAGCCCGCACAACGCAAATTTGTATTGATGTGGACTCAGCTATATATGTGGTGTGCCTGCGTGGCAATGTAGACTCTCGGACACACAAAGTCACACATAGAAATATTATCTCTTTTTTCTTTTTTTGGGTTTTTCGCCACGAACTAAAACTCAAAAAAATATCAAAAATATCTGTTCTTATGTAAATAAAAGAATCACTGGTTAAAAAGCAAAACCGAGATTAATTTCTCATTGATTTTTTTTCTGTAATAAATTTGCATAAAGAACAAAAAATTTTAATTGATTACAACATTTTCTAAAATAAATATAAACTTTGAATGTCAACGTTTCGGGAGGTCTTCTCTTCCCGTTTTTTAAACGAATTTAAAAATATTTTTTATTAATTTCTATATAATATTTTAAAAGATAGTAAGTAAATATACTTTGTATATGTCAATAATACTTACATTGACAATAATAATTTTTACTGACAGTGACATACTACAAAAAAAATTATATAGGTGAGGTTTACTGTGTGATTATTGTGTATTAAAATAATTAAGTATTTTTAATTGTATTCTTTGGAATCGGGAACCATCCTGAATTTAAATCTACCGAAGGCAGTTATTTTTATTTAAATTAATTATAGCTGTTTCTTTTAATCTTTTGTGTTTAGTTAACGATTATTTTAATACGTTTTAGAATTATTCTAATTGATTTTAGGTCCCGATTTCAATGCATGTTGGCAACTTTTGGATTTATTAAAATAACCCTTTCTAAGAAAGTTTTTATGTTCTTTTATTCTAGCATCTAACGGTCTACATGTCTCGTCTATATAGAATTTGCCACATTCACAGGGAATTTTATAAACCACATTTTTGGTATTTTGTTGTCTGAAATTTAAATTGGTTTTTGTCAATGTAGATCTAAGAGTATTTTTTGTTTTAAATGTCGTTCTTATGTTGTATTTATTGCCTACTCTTTTAATTGTGTCAGAAATACCGTGGATGTAAGCAGTTGTGAGGTTAATTATTTGAGAGTTATTATTATTGTTATTAATAAGTTGTCTGTTTTGTCTGGTATCAAAAAGTTCTAAAATATTTATCTATGAAATTTTTGGGGTAATTGTGTTTTAGTAAAATGTCTTTGATGTAATTTGTTTCTTTTTGAAGTGTTTCACTGTTGGTAAAAACAAGTGTTTGCTCTATCATATAAACTTTTAATTACTCCTATTTTGACTGATTTTGAGTGATTGTAAACTGTAGTTTTTAATGTGTAGTTGTTTTATGATTAAAGTGTCAAGAAATGGAAATTTATTTTCCCTCTCCATCTCTAAACTAAACTTAATTGTAGGCTCTCGAAAATTTATATATTGTAAAAAATATTTAGATCATCAATGCTATGTTGCCTTTTATTTACATAAGAACAGATATTCTTGATATTTTTTTGAGTTTTTGTTCGTGGCGAACAACCAAAAAAAAAAAAAAAGAAAAAGATATATGAACACGCCACAATCATTTAGACAATACCAATATTGTCGCCGCACAGCATGCACACGAACTGTATGTTGTCCATCAGATAATTCAAACAAATTGATCCAGTAAATTCAACATACACGCAAAATTTTATTGGTATGGACCCAGCTTTAGCATTTCAAATGTGAGCTCTTCGCACACATAGCAAAAACTCTTGAAAGTATTTACACACTGCGTAGCCATTGGATTTAAAATCAATCACAATCAAAGTGAAATAAAAAAATTAAATTACGTAGAACTCAAAGAATATATTACTCACAAAGTTGTTACAGGAGATATATGGATGACAGAAAAATTGTGTTTTAAAGATTTGTTTTCAGCGTATCAAAATACCAATAGTTTCGATTGATTGCGCGGTTCACTCTTGGTGAAACATAATAACAATTATAATGATTAAAATACTTGGTAATTGTGTCACAATATATTGTGAAACAAATACCAAGTGTTTTAATCATTATCATTGTATCAAATTACACCATAAACACCAAAAAAAATGCTGTGTCACAAAAACTATGTATATCAGATATCAGTGTAATTAATATCAAACATTGAATTTTCATAATAACAACTGAAACCATTTTTAATCTATTCAGATTCATTCGAGGATTTATGACAAGAAATGATCCTCCCAACCCTGATAACCAAAAATTCTGGCAAATCGCCAAAGTTCACTGGCTCAGGAGACTCGCCAAAAACCTACCTCAAAAACTCCTTAACAGAACGTGGCCGTCATGTCCTAAGACATGCGAGGAAGCCTCGCAACTTCTCAAATCCATGTATGGAGCAAATTTGTCTAGAAGATACAGGTAATTTTTTAATACTCATTTAACTAATGTCGTTTTTTGATACTGTGCAAAATCAATTCTTCTATTGGATCCTTCGATGTAAAATAGTAAACTCAAAAGAGATTTACCACTAAACACCAAATCAATTTTTTAAACTGTTCGGTGCACGTTTCGCTAATTATGTTAGCATCATCAGAAGATTATTTAAGCTAATTTTTAAACTAAACTATGTTTTATTTATATGATAACCCTACCTAATGAAGCGTGTAAAAATCATGAACCATGAAATTTACTGAGCCTCGACGCATGTTTCGCTAACCATGTTAGCATCATTAGGAGATGATTTATTTTAGATGATCTCCTGATGATGCTAACATGGTTCGCGAAACATGCGTCGAGAACTTTAAAAATAGTGATTTGGTGTTTAGTGCTAAATCTCTTTAAGTGTATAAGTTTATTAAACAAACGTGTTGGATTTTTGGAATTAAGTAATGTTTCAATGCGTTCAAAATAATCAGATTTGTCCATTACTACAACCTTATTTCCCTTATCAGCTTTTAAATAAAAACAATCCTTCTCTCACAGACGCTTAACAATCTTAGAAATATTTGGCATATTTTACAAAATGTTAAATCAAATTTACAAAATCTTAAATCTCCGAAAGTTCTTCACCGATTGCTTTGAAATGTTGACACAACGTTGCATTCGAATACGCACTTGTTTTTATATACCTATTATATTAATGCCACACTTGTAACAAGTAAAAATAGGTTTTTTTAAAAATCAGCGGCATATGTTGGGCGTAAAAACAAACACAACGCTATACTAAATATTTTACGGCAATGGGGGACCATTTGTTGAACGTAACACACACGCAACACTAAACATTGCTCATGCCGGACAGCGTGCTTCTTGACAGCTGCAGTCATTTAGCATTTTCAATGTTTCCGATTGCATTCTTAAATTGAGTTTTCATAGATTTAGATTTATTTTCATTTTGATTTAATTATTTAATCAGACTAAGCCACTGCAACGCGTAGCCGAATACAGCTAGTTTACAATAAAATCGTAATTCGCCATTAATAATCTTCACCCATCTCTCTTACAAACTTCCTATTTTCTGTTTGTAAAATTAGGATTGATTTTGAAATCAAATATTCTTCGAGTGCAATTTTAATAGTTGTCGCAATAATGTTTTTCCTCTTAAAGAAGATGTGAAAATGTTCGTTCCATGTATGGGACGTACTCCATGTTCGGAATCTACTGAAAAGGTGGCAATCTGACGGTACAGCATTAGAAGAATACGGTGGGTGAGGCAGTAGTTCCCAGTTTAACTCTCCGCTATTTTTATTGGATGATTCTGGTATTATAAAGTCTTGCATTGACATGACACCTTTTGCAGAATAACACCTTTTTGATTAATCACGCTTGGATGTTTTTGAATCAAAATCACGGTTAGTCGATCAAGCTGTACACAATAATATTCAGTAGTTTTGGTTTCGTTAGGATTCAGAACCTCATAGTGAATAATTCCTTCAAAATCCCACCATAATGAAAATAACAATTTTTTAAACAGACCTGGTTTTCGAGTGGGAAAAGATGGTTGTCATAGTGTCATGGTCCGTTTAAAATTCACTTTTGATCTTCAATAAGAATTTGTTGAAGAAAATAATCTTTGTCTAAACTGGACAAAAGTTCACTGCAGATGCTTACACGCTGAATACTGTTTTCCCAAAAACACACACGTCATTGTGACATCACACAATGTTCCGCATTACGTAAGATATGTATCACATATGAGTCATATGTGAGTCATTATTTCACACTTTTCTTCGTAAGATTCTGATGTAACAAAGAAAATGTATTCACGACGTCAATATACGTGACGTCAACGTCACGTCAAGGACATAATATAGTGATGTAACCAAGCTTACTTACTTTTCTTTATATTTATATAAAATTGTATATTTAAATAAAATACCTTTATTTATATAAAAATGATATCAAAATAGTTTGAGGCTATTGTGAGGTTTTAAAAATGCATATTAAATAAAAGTGCAACAAATATTTTCAAATCATTTATACTTTCTTTTCGAGAGTACGCTTACCGATTAAGAATGGAATACAATTTCATGTAAATGGCTGCCTCGGCTAAATTTGCAGTAGACCATTCTCTCGGCCCAATTTGTCAGTACAGTTTCAATCGTTTGGGCCTCTATTTCACCAAGATCCACTTTAATTGCATCTTTTCAAGCCTCAATCGTCTCTGGATGATTGACATAACTCTGTCCTTGACGGATCCCCACAAATAATAGTCCAACCGAGTCAAGTCCCATCTCCTAGACGGCCAGTTGACATCGCCATTTCGTCTGATAATGCAATTTTTGAAGATAGGATCACGTTATAAAAAATAACAGTGAAAAATTGGGAAATTTGTGATCACAATACCTAAAGATATAGCCTAGGATGTCGAATTTCAAGATTTTCAAAAATATGCCTATTATCACATAACACGGTGATATGGATTTTTTCTCATTTTTGCCAGAATTGGTATAACCTGGCCTTTCTCCTGGCATCCGCTTGACGTTGAGTTTCGGAACACCTTGTATATATTTTAACCTGGTTTTTAAGACAGCCCTTGGGCTCCTACTTATTTTTCCTGCAATTGTACCCCGAAACGGGCCTCTTGTTGACTCAGGAAGTTACCGGAAAATTTCGCCCTTTATGAAAAAAGGGTGACTTTTTTGTCTCATCGGAAAATGGAGATGGATTTGCCAAATGCAAAAGAATCGAAATGCAGATTTCTGTTTGCTGGTCGGAACAAGGGATCGGATAACGGTTTCTCCATAAATTGCAACGTAAATGAACAGTATTTATTCGATTTATATCGAATTCAATAAGCGAGTTGAAACCCCTAGCGCCATCCATGGACAAAAACTTGTAATGGTATTAGAATCATAGGTGAATAGAGGTATAATTATAAAATAAATTAGAGAATCCAACCTCGATGAAATAAAATTATTGCTCAATTGCAGCAATTTCTCCTACACTATTTGTGACGATATTTCAGTTTCAAATTATTTTTTAATTTATTAACTGTTTATTTTTTATTATTTTATTTAATAAAATCAACGGTTTAAATTAATGGGGTAAGGTAATTAAAGAAAAACAAAGTAGTTAAATTTATAAACAAGTAATAAAAATATAATGTTTTGCCATCGTGTGGATTAAGCCCCATGTTTTTTTTGAAAATTGTTCAAATCGGGTCAGTTCAGAGGGATTCAGACCTGCATCTGCATCCACATCTGCGCATGTGCAAGCCTATACTATTTCATAGCTTTTTATATGTACTCAAAAAAAAACTTTTTTGTCAAAAAGCCAAATAAACTACAATTTAAAGTCGACATGTAATGGAACATTGTTTTGGCATCCTGAAGTAAAAATTCCGCCAGCTTTACATCGCATTCAACGATGAGTTCATTGTCGATGGCGTGGAATAAAATGAAGATGCTGTACTAAGGAGAACACCGAGGAAAATGAGAATTTTGAAGATGATATGAATTATAGAATAATTAGTATTACCAAATCATTACATTAAACTTTGTCAAAATGACTTATGACTTATGCAATAGGATGATTTATTTTATAGTGATAGTAGTTATCATACAAAATGACATCATATTACGATCATGAAAAGAGTCAGTTTTATATTGAAACTTACGTAAAATTTTATTATATACATATGACCTACCTGTGATGTTAATATAAGGTCATGTGTTCACTGAGATGGCACCCACGTTCCTTCTCATTGCACTTTGTTTAGTTATTTTAAACACCGTTTTATTATGAATCATAAAGTTTTGAGCTTTGTGGCTAATTCCTGGATGATTTTTTTTTGTGATCAACTTCAATTTCCTCCAACAACAAATCCTTATCAAACTCAACAGGTCTTTTAAATTTTATACCGTTGAAAAGACTGAAATCTTTGTTCTTATTTTTTTTTTAAATCAACGCTGACATGTTCTGTTATCCAAGCTCTAAAACTCATAAGGCGTCAAATGTCTAATATAGAACTTACCCACACTTTGCTCTTCCAATCTTATAGGATTCACCTAATGTTTTTCAATTTAATAATATTATATTTTAACATGTTATATTAAGTTAAATTATTCACAATAGATGGCAACGTTTTTAAAATTTGAAAAAACGACATTACGTATGGGTAAACCTAATAGTTTATTTCTAGAATCTACATATATTTTGCAGATTGGCATTGACTTCAGAAAGAAGGAGACAGTTTGAGCTTAAAGTTTTAGCTGAAAGTCTATTTAAAGGTACCAGTGAGAAATCATTCACGATATTTACTAATTAATTTAAATTTTGCAGGAAAAAAGAAAAGTTACGCTGCCAGTGTGCCTGAACGTTTCATCAATGACCGCGTCTCAGAACATGTCTTAGCATTAAAAACAGGATATTCTGCACAATTAAATGGAGACAAAGAAGTGGTAAATCAAAGTACAAATTACGTTATTAAACGAAACACCAAAAATGTTTGTTCTTTCAGTATGCAACATCGGTTATGAAATATGATCGTCGCGGATACAAACCCAGAGAAAGAATTGTAATTGCAACCCAAAATAATCTGCATGTCCTTGAGTGTAAGGGTTCGGTCAAACAAAAACACGTTCTTCCATTGAAAAGGTTAAAATTCATTGTCACTCACGAGAGCGACAAGTTTCTTCTAGTCAGAATCCCCGAAGACTTAATCAAAAAAGATAAGGTAATTACTAATCACCAAAAAAGAACAAATGTAAACTTTTAACATTGTAATTTCAGGGTGACCTTCTTTTGGAAGTACCTCATATTATAGAGGCAATCACTTCAATTATAGATGTTACAAAAGATCCCTCGTCACTCACTATTATAGATACTACAACGTAAGTAGTAACGGACCTGGAAAAATTATAATTTAAACTAAATATAAATATTTGTAGAATTGAACATCACATGAAGGGTAAGAATGGTACTATCGAAATTCAACTTGGTTCACCCGAAAGTATTCACAAAGATAAAAGTGGTCATTTATTAATAGTAAGTTCACTGATTTTCTCAAATAATTAATAAATTCGTGTGCTTTAGGTCTTAGATAATTTCTACAGTTGATTATGACTACTTTTTAATGAAGATATAAATATTATATATTAACCAAGCTCTCTACTTTATTTTCTTTCCATAATAAATAATAGGAAGAATACTATATATATGTATCCAGAATTGGCAACAATGGTGACCATCTGACATATACATCGTAAAGTTTGACATTGTTGTATACATACTCAGAACGTTCTGTCATACGGACACTATTTGTGTTGTTTGGTGACTTAAAAATTTCATCTCAGTTAAAGGTGGAATTAACTCGTGAGAATTTTTGTGCGATGATTTACTACGATTTTCGACGTGGATCAGCTCAATAATAGTGCATTGATCAACTCACTTCGACGTTTGGCGATGAAGTACCATCTAAAACCACTGTATATCACTGGTGTGGTGAATTAAATCAAAGCCTTTGTTCCCTCACGAACGTATTTAAAGAAGGGCGTCCAAAATCGGTTGTTGTTGCAGAAAACATCGATACTGTGCGCGAACTGATAAAGCAAGATTGTCATGTGACATATCGTGAGATTGAGGCATCCCTGAGCATTAGTAAGACAAACATACACAAGATTGTACATGCACATTTAGCCGTGAAAAAGATTTGTGGGCGTTAGATTCCGCATAATTTGACAATCGCTCAAAAAGAGGCTCGTGTCAATTGGTGCAAACAAATACTCAAAATGTACAGTCGTGAAGCATCAAAAACCGTGTATAACATCTTCACAAGTGACAAATTTTGAATCTATGCGTATGCGCCCGAAAGTAAACAGCAGTCGACTGTATGGCTCTTACAAAATGTTTTTTTTTCTTTTTTTGGGTCGATCTAAAACGATCTAAAACTCAAAAAATATCTGTTCTTATGTAAACAAGAAACGGAAACAAATTTCTCAGTGATTCTTTTCTGTAATACATTATCCAGTTATAAATATTCAAATATATAGAATAACAAATATTCCCTCTACGAGTCGATCATAATCTCCCTTAACAGGGGACGAGGCGTAGTTCGCATATATATTACGGATTCTAATCGCTAGATTGAGCTATATGATGATGTGACCGGCCATGCCTTTTCCACGTAGGACGAATACAAGTTTGTTTTCTCATGGTCGCTTTAGTTAACTCATTTCCTGGTATCATTCCATCTTGTGCCAAATAAACTGTCATAATTTTATTCAAACGTTATTGTACACCATCAATAATATACGAAGATTGTCCAAAAAGTTCTAGACCCCACCAATAAAACTTAAAAGTTTTAAGACATTTATTATTTATCAAAGCAGTCATTAGACCAACCACATTCAACTTTATAATAGCCTCAGAGAAAGAGTTTTTTGTCAAAAGTTGATGTTTAACCTCAATAATACTCTTCATTTGGTCCAGTTGTGAAATATTTTTCAGAAAATGTCAAAACTTTACTCGACAGCTTTACTCGATCTCCGCAATCATGCAACTTAAAAAACGAATATGAAACTTCGGAGCACGCCATCTAACGGATCATGATTGGTAAATATCATACTCATTTAATGCCACTGCTTGCACCATCTCTATATCAAGCCGAGAAGTTTTCGAATGTTCGTGACGTTAAATATATTTAATTAAAGTCGTTAAAAATTAGTTAACGCGTTAAATAGTTCGCAAAATTTAAGTTCGATTTATTTTCACATCTTTATACTCATCACACATTTCTTTTTATTTTAGGTAGCTTCTCCGTAGAATGCAGTACAAAACCACCTAACAAATTTATATATTATTTGTTATTTAAGTAATTTATTCTTATATATATATATATATATATATATATATATATATATATATATATATATATATATATATATATATATATATATATATATATATATATATATATATATATATATATATATATACATTGTTATATAAAATATCTAACTTAAGAAACGTGAATATAGATGATGTGCTTCCTAAAGAAAATATTTTATTTAAGCTTTAATAGTTTGTTTTTGGAGGTGATTTTACATATAAGTGCCATTACACAGGTGCTATAAAACATAGATTAAATTATTAATATATTTTATGAAAAATGTCAAATTATATAAATTTCAATTAAAAGAAAAATCTAAGAGTAGTATGTTTTTGCATTTATAACCTAAACCGCCCTCTTGATTATTATTTTAAATAATCCAGTATAGATTAAAAATTATACTTATTATTAATACTTATTATTTATACTTATAAGGCTTTATGTTAGCACCATCTGACAACCTAAAACATCAAATCAACCTAACAGAGATACTGATTTTGTTAATCACTTGTCATTATTTGATAACTGTAAAGTTCCAGACAGGTTTGAAATATATTCTGTCAATAATGGAATCAGTTTCACAGGAATCACTGAATAAACCTATCGACTTTATACAAAATTTCATTAAGGTATTTATAAATTATAGAGGTATATACATATTAAAATTAATCATTTGCTACAGAGGTCTGTTAAAAATTCCATTTGTAATTCGTATATCATAGATTTCAATAAGTTGCTATTAGAAGAATTGAGCCATTGCAACAGTAATGAAATTTTACTGAAGAATAATTTAAGTACCCTTGCCAGTATCACAGATTGTAATTTACAAAATAAATGTAAAACACTCGAAGGTTAAACCTCATATATGAGTTAATTGATTCTTACCAGTTCATGTATCTTCCAGAAGAAGTAAAAACTGCAGAAATATCTCTTATTCAATTAGAAACAAGCATACACAACTTCAAAGTTGAAAATAGTACAGAGAAAGATGCATTGAAAGCAAGATATGAACAAAAAAGATTAGAAATTGTTAGAAACTACAGTGACAAGTTTAAAATCATTTCAAAAGAACTGGATGATCAAAAGCTAGAACATATAAGGAAAGGTTGAAAATCCTACTAAAACATATAAAAAAAATTACAGCTTTTTTTTCAGAGAAAGAACTACGAGATGAAATCGCTTTAGAACGGGCATCAAAGAATATCCAGTTAAATGAATTGAGAGTTAATTTACAAAAACAAATATTGGAATTAAATAGTGTCTTGTGTAATAGTCGAGAGGAGCATAAACTCTTACAAAAGGAACTCGGTTTATTAAAAAGGGAACAAGTATTTTTTGGAATATCAATATAATATTGAATTTCTATGAAGTTCTTTTTAGAAACCCAATAAGATAGAGCAAAAAATAAGTAATATAATGACTTTTAATAATGAAAACATAGTAAAACAGACAGAGCTTTGTTCCAAACTACTACCAAAAAATATTTTCAGTAATACTACAGAACAATATCCCTTACTTAACCACTGGATGAAATCTAGAAATGATTACGAAGCAATACAATTAAACATTGAATTTCAAGACATTGCCAATTCTGACATCACCAGCTTCAATCAGATTACAAATACTTGTTTTGAAAAAGAAAATACTGCCTTGCAATCAAGTTTAACCAGAAAATGTTTTCCCCAGTTCACCATACAAAATATTCAACCGAGGGATCAAAAGATGACATGTTCTTTGAAGCACCAGAATAATGACGAAAAAAAAGGTAAAGACCTAGATAAAAGGAAAAACCATAACAATTTTCAAGATGTAAGGAAACAAAATAATGATTATGATAATGAAATTGAAGATAACATCAGGAGACGACCTGTTCTTTTTGTGAACAATATCAATAAAACTAAGTCTTACTTTTTGAAAACTAATATGTATTAGTTGACTAAAACAACTTTGATAATTTTATAAATTAATTTATTCTCAAAATATTTAATGTATCACATAATAAATATTACAACACTAATTTTGTACTTCAATCTTCTCTCCAGGTGGTTTCAACTTCATCAGTTCTAAACCTTTGAGTAACAGTGGATTCTTCCCACTTCATTCTTGTACCTGCTCTAAACATTTCTGCACCAGCATGAGCTATCATTACTCCATTATCAATACAAAATCTTTCATCTGTTGCAAAAAGTGTGGCATCACGTTCCTGACACATTTCATTCATCATTTCCTGCAGACGCAAATTGCATCCAACACCACCAACTAAAGAAAAAAATTAAACAGTTCGCACCTATAGTAATTTATATCAGTACTATACATACCTATTAACACCTCACTAGAATTACAATGAGCTAAAGCTCTTTCTGTGGTTTCAACAAGCATAGAAAATATGGTTTCTTGCAGAGAGAAGCAGAGATCTTCAGAAGTATATCCATCTTTCAATAGACCCCCTGTTCTTTCTTCCATATAACTAAGAATTCCAGAAAAACTGACATCCATTCCTTTAACACAATATGGCAAAGGAACATACTTCTTCCCATTTTTTGCTAACTGTTCTATATTATAGCCAGGACTTGGATCATTTGAGATTTTTAAAACCCTAGCAAATCTATCCAAACAGTTACCTACAGCAATATCAATGGTTTCCCCAAAGATTCTATATCTTTTTCTCGAATAGGCAATAATTTGTGTGTTCCCACCACTGACATACAGAACTGTTGGATTTTTAGCACCTGTTATAAGTCTGCCCATCTCAATATCTAATATTTGATAAGAAGAATAGAGTTAATGGTTCAATAAAAATATATAATTATCAAGGATACGTCCAATACAATGATTTACTCCTAATATTGGTTTGTTCCAAAGTTGTGCAACGGTCCTTGCTACAACTGCCACTGTAGCTAATGGCGCCCCCATACCAGGTCCTTTTGTATAACAGACTACATCTATTTCTTTGATTTGTATCTTTAAAACAAAACAAGTTAAAGCCAGGCTATTTTAATTCATTTACAATACCTTCGCTTCATCTAAAGCTTTTTTTAGAATCGATAAAACATGTTGTCTGTGATGTTGTGCAGTTTCTTTAGGCATAAACCCTTCACCGGGTGGAGTTATATAGGTTGTTCTTGGATTCGCTAACACTACACCATTTTTAACTATTCCAACGCCAAGTTTGTTAGCACTGCCTTCAAATCCAATTGCTACAACCATTTCGATGTTTTAAAAAAAGCAAAACGAAACGAAAATTATATAAAAATATAACCTCAATATTATTATATGACAGCCTAGCGCTAAAAGTGACTGGCATTAGCTACAACATTATGTCAGGCGGCTAAAGTCATTCCCAAAATGGCCCGTTTATTTGCAAGGAAGATGAGAGACCCTAGATTATAATTATGATAAACGTAATTCATATATATATATACGTAAATATTCTTTAGTGTAAGCTTTAGAAAGAGTAAATTTGTTGTGCTTATGCGAAGTTACTACAATAAAGTTGCATACTGCCAACCACACTATCATCCAAACGAAACGTCAACATTTTCCGGTATCATCCGAGTCGGTATCACCCGTAAGCCAAACTACGTACAGATACGCATACATCAATATTCTTTGATATACACAACTGCTAAAAATCAAATCTTCTTTCGCGTATCTTGGCTACAATTATAGCTGTAATGTGGTAGCTAACCCCAGTTATTGTAGGCGGTAAACCACTAAACTGTTATATTTTTAACAGGTTAGAATTCATTGACTAGGAATACAAAAAATATATATATATTTAGTTGATGATGATATATGAACCATGTAAGTTTCTTTGTACTGAAAATATTTTCACGATTGTATAAATAGTTACTTTTTACAGTATATTTAATTATCGTATCTGCATTATGGGGTTTAACAAATCCAATAATAAAAAAAAACTCTTTAGACATTACAAAGATTCATTCAGATTCTAATATAGAACAGTTCTTCTTGGAGATTAAGTATTTATTTACTAATATAAAGGTAAATTGTTAATGGTAACTTCTTGATAAAGTTATAAGCAGTTGATTTGCAGTATATATGTCCCATGCTTATTAATCAACTGGGATCAGTATTATACTTTATTACATTACAATATGTGGACCTAACATTGTCAGTTCCTATTGCTAATTCGCTGACATTCTTTTTCACAGCTTTAACAGGTTTTTTCTTATGTGAAACAGTACCCTCAAGGAGTAAGTCTCATGTCTGTTGCTTTTAAAAGTATAATTTGGGTTTTTTTTTTAGAAATTATCCTGGGCATGGCATTTATGCTTATTGGTATGTTTTTATGTTGCTATGATAAATATTTATTAAAGGTTCAAGAGTGAAAATGTATTTTTTTTAATTTTTATTTTAAGTAGTAATTTTCATTACACTGTTATCCATAAATTCTAAAAAATTAATACTACAAACATATCTAAAATAAAAATTGGATTTAATTATATACAGCTAGAATTACATAAGTAGCTTTCTATCTACTAAAAACCAGAAAACAACAGAACAAGAAAAATACAGATCATTTTACTTATTTTATCGCCTTAAATCTATATGCATTTTTTTTGAATACACAATAATAGAATGGCACATAAGAGATTGGGCTATTGTTTTGAGAAACATGGTAGACCAGTCTTCAATTAATAATTATATTTCAGTAATAAAACATTGTGGTGTACCATATTTCAATTAGTTTTAATTCTCCTTATATTTTCATCATTTTATCACATCTTTTGACAACTATAACATCACACTCTCTCATATTAAATAGATTTTGATTTTCATAGAAGTATATTAATTATTTTTCTGGATATGCTATAGTTATCATCTTATTATGAACTTAATCTTTGCCTAAAATTACTAATAAATAGTTTAATATATTTCTATTGACATACATCTACACCTGGACTTCGGGAAAAGTCTCACTTGTACTACAATCAAAATAATTTTTTAGATTTCTTTTTTATATTAGAAAAATATATAATGCTCTAATGTGACTTTTGAACTCTTTACCATTTTACACCAGTAAAAATATTTATATTAGTTTATATTTAAAAAAGTGATATAAAACAATTTATATCTGAAAGAGTTATGCTCAGTTATAATTTTAATAAAAGAATAGCATGACCTTTAGAGTAATCCTAAGAAATTTTATATCAATAGGACTAGAATGATGGTAGTAAATTGTTTTCTTACATGGTTGAACTATACAGCCATTTTTATCAGTTTTTGAGTACTTTTTTTTATCATACAAAAATATGTGCTTGTATCCTGGGTTGGATAATTCCATAGGACATTGAATTGAATCTCATCAGTGTTAAAATGAGATGATCCAAATAAAGGCAAAAGTGACAGAGCATAACAATTAAAAGCAAACTACAGAGATTTAAAGGGAGTAAAATCTGTGATGCAAACTGGTTTAATATTACATTAAACAATGACTAGTAAAGGAATTAATTTAAACCGAGTAAACTAAATGAAAACAATACCATATTAAACCTGTAAATCGACTTTCCTTTACGGAAAATTCGCGGTTAGCGCCGTCTTATTCAGCAGCATTTCGTTTTGAGTGCTGAGCTGTTCAATTTTCGATTTCAGTTCCTCAATTTCAGATACCAATTTGTTGATGACCTGACCTTGCAAAACTGGATCAAAAGCCTGTCCAGTTAGGTTCACTTTAGGCGTCGAACTTTCCTGGGTTGTGGTATCGAGAGTTGATTCTGTCACTGTTAACCTATGAAGAGACTCGGCAAGTGGTTCGTCTCTTCTAGGTTTCCTTATTATGGCCGGATCTTTTTCTACAAAAGAGAACAGGACACATATAGACTCACTATATGTAATGTAATACAACGAATCTGGAAAGCATGGAAATGAGAAGGAAATACGAGGAGAGTATGCAAAGTACAATAAGAAAAATAACACATGGAACAATAGATGAACGATGGGATGACCTAGAGAAAACAATAATAACAGTAGCTCAGGAAATATTAAATCTGAATACAGGAACAAAGAGGAATAGCTGGTTTGACATCGAATGTGAGGTAGCAGTGGAAAGGAGGCGTAAAGCGAAGTTAAAGTTTCTGGAGTAACTATAATCAAAAGCAAATAAGGAACGGGGTATTAGGAAAGAAAAGAAAAGACATCAACTAAGAAATATATACTGCAAGAACGACGACGGGAAACTACTTATAAACAAAAAGGAAAATAGAGAATGTTGGGGAGGTTATTTTGAACGAATATTGAACAAGCCAGGAAGTACTGATAGAGAGGAAGAGGATAGACCGGACAGAGATATCGAGAGGGAACTGGAGGAAGCAGCGGAAAGGCAGAACGCAACGGAACCCAACATTGAAGAAATTAAAGAAATCATAGGACACATGAAAAATAATAGAAGCCCAGGTGAGAGCCAGATTAGTATAGAGCTGATAAAATATGGCGGCCCAAAGCTACTGTATAAAATTACGGAGATAATAGGACAGTGCTGGAGGAAAGAAAAAATGCCAAGGAAATGGGAACGAGCGGTATTGTGTCAAATTTACAAGAAGGGAGATAGAACATCAATAAAACTACAGAGATATAGCGTTGCTGGAAGTGGTGTACAAAATACTAGCGACAACAATTAAAAACAGGATAAGGGATAACTCGGAAAATCTAGTGGGAGAGTACCAATGAGGTTTTAGAAGTTGAAGATCAACAGTAGACCAGATAATGTTACTAAAGCAACTGCAGGAAAGGCTCTACCGACAAGGCTTAAACAGGAATATGCTCTTTATGGATTTCCAAAGGGCCCATGACTCCATTGCTAGAAAGGAACTACTAAAAGCAATGGGAGAACTCGGGGTTAATAGAAAACTAATAGCTCTAATAAAAATGACTATAGAAAATACAGTCAGCTTAGTTAAAGTAAATGGTCAACATGCAAAACCCTTCTAAGATCGGGCCTCAGGCAAGGAGATCCATTGTCTGTCTGCTTGTTTAATCTAGTGTTGGAAGCTGTGCTGAGGGGAAGTCAGATACATCGAACAGGACTAATATATGACAGAAAACGCCAATGTCTAGTCTTCGCCCACGATGTAACAATTATAATACGAGAATTGGTATAAATAAAAAATGTAACTCAAAGATTAATGCGAGAAGCAGGAAGGTTCGAGCTCCGAGTAAATAGAAACAAAATAAAATACATGAAAATAAGAATTAAAAAAGACGAAATGTGCAAAGATAGGCTGGAAATTAAAGTAGGAGAAGAGACACTACACTTCGAAAGGGTTGATTGTTTTTGTTACCTTGGCTCAACTATTACAGACAAACATGGAATGGAAACAGAGGTTAAGACCAGAATAGCAAAACGAAATAAATATGCAGCGATGCTGCAGAAACTCCTGAGAAACAAGAATATATCAAGAACAGCCAAAGTAAGAGTTTATAAGACAATAATGAGACCAGTTGTAACATATGCTGGACCTTAACCAATAGCAGTGAAAGAATGTTGGAGGTGTGGGAGCGTAGAGTATTGAGAAGAATATACGATGGTATCAAGGAGGAGAATCAGTCGAGAAGAAGAATCAATGAAGAAATAACGGTATTTGGAGAACCCTCAATAATGCGGATCATTAGAGTACGGCGAATAGCCTGGCTAGGATATATAGAAAGGTTACCAGAAAGCAGACTAACAAAACAGGTTGGGAGCGAGGGAGAGCGGTGAGGGAATAATGAAGAAGGGAAGACCGAGAACAGTGGCTACAGGAGGTGGAGGAGGATTTGGCCAGAATGAGTGTGGCATAGTGGGAAAGAAATGCAAGGAATAGAGTAGTTTGGCGGCAGATTGTAAACCATGCCAAAGGCCTGTAGAGCTGTACCGCTGTGTGACCGTTTCAGCAAGATAGTACAAATGAGGAAATTTATATATATATTATATATATATATATATTATATATATATATATTATATATATATATATATATATATATATTATATATATATATATATATTATATATATATATATTATATATATATATATATATATTATATATATATATATATATATATATATATATATATATATATATATATATATATATATATATATATAATTTAGCTCTGGAATAACGATGTACAAGCGTCCAACATTAATAACGAGACATATGATATGAAGATTGATAGAAATAAAGAACAGGTAGGACTGCCAGCATCAACAGATGTAAGACAGATGATTCTAGAAAAGAGTCCATATAACAGTAGAATAATGGAATAACAACAGAAATGATGCAGAGTGGAAAAGAAAAAGTGACCCAACATTTACAAATACTGTATTCCTCTATTGGAACATTTGTTGTGGAACACTAAATAGGGTATTTATAAATGTTGGGCCATCTTTTCTTTTCCATTCTTCACGGAAAAGAAAAGCTGGCCTAACATTTACAAATAGTCTACTCCTCTATTGAAACCTTTGTTGTGAGACATTAAATTCGAAGAGATTACCACTAAACACCAAATCACTTTATTTAACTATTTGACGCGCGTTTCGCCAAACATGTTAGCGTCAGCAGGAATTTGAATAATCACTTACTCTCCCAAAAGGAAGCCAACAGTGTTGTCAGATCGAACGTTACGCCACCAATATCATTACCTTATGTATAACTTTTGAAATATGGATTAAGCACCTCGTCTATGGCGGTCTATTTAGTAGGAAAACAAGCATCAGGGAAGAAATGCAATAGAGAAGAGTGGGAGGAAATCGAAGCTCTCACTCCCTTAAAGTATTATTATATAGTAGACTGTTTCAAAAAATCGAGTATTTTTTTTCTTAAAGGTATCGAAAATATTGTTAGAAATGACGAAAAAGATGCCATGAAAGTTAGAGCTCTTAATATTAATATTAAGAGGTGCCTCATCGCAAATTTCAATTTATCATTTAAATAACATAGGATTTATTTTTTAATTTGGAATTTTATAGCTCTTCAGCTGAACATTTCTGTGGAAAGACTATTACATATCTTTGTAGGAAATGGAACGTTCTTCAAAAAAGGTCTCTTATAAATTTACTTTTTTAAAAGTTATTCGAGGCTAAAGTTGAATGCATAATAAATTTTGACATTTTTTCAATTTTTCGACGAAACTATCAATTTTATCGAAAAATGTTATTCGACCTTTTTTGTAGATCATTCTATTTCCTACAAATTTTCATCAATACATTTTTCGAAAAGTGAGTTATTTAAATTGAAATGTGAATTTTTCTAAATAATCAGATTTTTATTGTTATAATTGTTTTATTATTATAATTGATTATAAAATTAAAATTATTCAATTTTTCAACCGAAAATTACTTATTATATTTGACTAACTTTTAGAAAAGCTTGCGCTTATTCAAATTGATTTTTTTTAAACAGTCTATTATATAGTAAAGCAGTATTCCGCAATTCAAGGTTAAGAATCAATAAACGAGTTATAAGACAATAGATAATAGACATTTGCAAGAGTGGTATGAATGTTGGAAGTATGGGCAGAAAAGTATTCAGAAAAATATTTGGAAGTAAATGAGTTGAAAACAGATTGAAGAGAAGAACAAACTAGGAAGCAGCTTTCACGTTCGCATTAAACTCACTGGACTCGCTAACCGTTAACATTCTCCTTATACAGTTTTTATCTAACACCAAAGGTTCTACAGAAATTGTCATGATATATCAAACCGAAACCACCTAATAATTCACCCTTCAAAAGTTAAACATTCATGTGGTTTCGAAAAAAAATATTGATCACCTGCATACAAAGGTGAAATGATATTATATTAACTTCACTTTACCTTGGAAACGATCAATGGTATGATACTGGTCATTGGTTCTGAGTTCAACAACTGGTTCCCTCAAGTCTGGATATATTTTCGGTTGTATTTGATTTGGAGTTTCCAGAATATCTGCATTTGACTGAGGGACTAATTTGGGCTCGTATGATGGTCGTCCATAGATGGGAGTAGGACTAGTTTGGTCTGGTACGTACCCTGTAAAGACACAAACAATTAATCAATGAATATATGTCATAAAAAGTTAATATATTACCCAAGAATGCATTAAGCCTTGGTGTGATGGGTTGTTCGCTAAGGGGTGGACAATGAGAAACCCCAAATATCCGGGTATGATTGGTTTCCATTTCAGATGTGATCTCAGGCAGTGCTGCATCGCATAAAATAGGATTATCTGGAAGACCACTGTAATAATCATCAAATCTTGGATCCTGTATTATATTACCTTGTAAACAAATCCTTAATACATCCCATGCTGCCTCGTGTACCCCATCGTTTACTTTGCATCTCGTCTTGGTGACCAGTTCTCTCCCCAAAGCAATAATTTGATTACTCGAAAGATCAGCATTACACAAAACAGGCAAGCCATGGAAATCATGCTCCAAAATAGTTAGATAGTTGTGGGTAGCTTTGAGCTCTTGCAGCCTCGGAAGATAAGTCTGAAAATATTAATTATGGTATACAAAAAAACTATTTATATATTTTTCAATAATTTTTACCTTACTCATTTCTTCTAGTGTTGTTAACTGATTATGTGATATATCTAGTAACCTAAGTTGATCCAAATTAATCAAATCGTCTGGTGATATTCGTCTCAATCTATTATAACTCAAATCCAGACGCAACAACTCCGAGAGACCACTCAAGGCAGCGTTTAACGTTTCCAGCATGTTGTTATGCAATTTAAGATCAGATACTTGGATATTTGATTCCACCAAGTTCTAGAAAGTAGAAAAATGTTATACAAAGTCATGTTGAACGTTGCAGGAAAAAACTTACTGCAGCTGAACCCGTTAATTGTGCTATTTGATTATGAGACAAGTCAACGATCTTTAGTTTTTGCAGACCGACAATCTCTTGAAACGAAAAACTCGTCAATAAATTGTAAGACAGGTTCAAGTAATTCAAATTCCTCAATGAAAACAATGAGTTATTTAAACTCTTCAGTTCGTTGTGATGTAACGAAAGGTAATCTAAACGTTCCATCTCTGAGAAATCCTCAGGTGTTATCTGGAAGGATATATTAAAATTTAAAAAATCCTTATATGCTCAGAAATATGTCATTAAAACCACACAATGTTCAAAACGACCAACCTCCTTTCCGGTTTTTGCCGCGGCAATAGTGTGTGAATGATTAAGACTAGATTTATATATATTATTATTATTCACATATGGGCCCTGGTGGTCCACGCGAAGTACAGTTAGAGGCGTTGTTGTTAGCCTTCCTTTGCACCCATACTGATTTCATTCTTTCGCTATGAGCTTTTTTTCTTTCAAGTCAGACCAAGTTGTTCCAGTCTTCCTACATTTTTGCTCTCTGGCTAACATCCCAAACGTTAACCTTGTGTCTGAAATAGCCTCTATCCTGAATTTCACATTTGTGTAATATTTGCTGATCTTAGGTCCTCTTTAATTGCAGCAATCCATTTAATTATTTCTACCTTAGCTCTACTCCTATTTTCATAAAATTCGACTATTTGTCTAGTTAACCTAGTCGGATTAATCCATTTTATGTGTGCGTAAAACTTAAGTCTTCTTTTTCTCATATCGCTATGTATATTGGTGTAGTGTTTGATTCCTTTGTTTTCTCAAAGTTGGTATGTTGTGCTATTTATTTGTTTGGGGCCTAAGATTTTTCTGGATCTGGTCTGGATCTGTTCAGGGCAGGATCTGCCCGGTCGAAAATCTGCTTGATATTCATCAATTTTAGGTTCTAACTGTCCCTGTGCTCTGTCTAGTAGACATTGAGATAGAATCTTGTAACAAACTGGGAGAAGAGATATCCCTCTGTAGTTGTTTACATCCGTTCTACCTCGTTTATTGTGTAGTGGATGGATTAGAACATCTTTCCAATCTCCCGGAATACCGGTTCTTGTAGAATTTTGGTTATTTCCTTGATTGTACCTGGACCAGCGGATTTCAAAAGTTCATCAGTGATTCCTTCTTCACCAGAAGTTTTGTTATTTTTAAGTCGCATGATTTGATTAATTATTTCATCTTTATTCGGTGGTAATGAATCTGGGTTTGTTTGTCCAGGGTTTAATGTTGGTAATCTGTTTAAGGGCTCAGGACAGTTTAGTAGTTGTTTTGAAATATTTCGCAAGTTCTTTGCAATTGTCTTGGTTATTTAGAGTCAATTGTCTGTTTTCCTTTTGGAAGCAAAGACTTTGGGATTGGTAGCCTGTTAATTTAGTTTTAAATGTTTTGTAAAAATTTCGGGTGTTATTTTTTTGGAAATCTTTTTCTATTTCATTATGTTGATTGTTTTCATATTTTCTTTTAGTTTGTCTAATTAGCTTCGATGTTTCTTTTCTTACTTCCAGAAAGGAAATGGAATGATCTACAAAAAAGATCGAATAACATTTTTCGATAAAATTGATAGTTTCGTCGAAAAATTGAAAAAAATTAAAAATTTATTATACATTCAAATTTAGCCTCGTATTATTTAAATTTTTTCGATAAATTAATTTATCGAAAATGTATAAGAGACCTTTTTTGAAGAACGTTCAATTTCCTACAAAGACATGTAATAGTCTTTCCACAGTAATGTTCCGCTGAAGAGCTATAAAATTCCAAAGAAAAAAGAAATCCTATGTTATTTAAATGGCAAATTGAAAGTTGCGATGCGGCACCTCTTAATATAAATATTAAGAGCTCTAACTTTCACAGTTTTTTTTTCGTCGTTTGTCATTTCTAACAATATTTTCGATACCTTTAAGAAAAAAAAAGTCGATTTTTTGAAACAGTACTAGTGAAAGGTCTTCATCATAGACCAAATCTTACAACTGTTGTGCTGTTAATATTTTTTTTGTAAACTACTTAACGTTAGAGATATAGTAGTCATCTTAGTAGTCGTTGCCTCGTCGGGGTCTCATCGTCTGTATTGGATGTATTTTCCAGAATTCCAAGTAGTTCTGATTCTGATAGTTCATTGTCGTGAGAAGCTACAACTTCTTCAATGTCACTTGGTTGCAACTCGTCGAAACCATTGTCACGAATTTGGTGTAAGATTCTTACAATGTCTTCAGTTTATGTTGCTTTGTCAGGAACTGCTGACGTATCATCCACAACCTCTGGCCATAACTTTCTTCAACAGGAATTCAATTTTAATGAATACAACTCATCCACTGCTTCTTTGATAAATGTTATGAAATGGGCGATATTAAATGCTTTCTAACTATCAGTACCAGTAAGAACAGGATTTTGTGGATAAAAGTGGATTCATTCACTTCAAAATTTTTCGTGGCACTTGCATACATTTCACCTGCAGCACAGACAGTCTAACAATTGAATTTTTGTATTAAGGGTCATTACATTTCTCTTGCTTTTAACAAAATCTTGGCCTGTGGACGCCATTAGATTTTAAAATTAGGACATGTACATATAACAACGTAACTAAACTCACATGAATGACAAGATTCTCCCTAATCATCAACTTCGTTTGAATAATTATACATACAAACTATGTAAATGCGTAACCAACGGCCGTGTGTCATGCGAAAAAGGCAATAAAACGATTCCAGGAAAAATTGGAGTACAGTTCGCACGAGATTGCGACGAAAATGCATGGCGCTGCTACTTAATTCGCAAGACAAAACCGCGGTCGACGAGAGATTACTGTACTTAGCTTCCGGTAGGTTCCTCTTCAATCCCCAGCAGTAATCGGCTTACATCTCAGGACTCCATTTCCCTTGATATCGCATCTCTATAAGGGAAATATCCTGGTGGAATCTCATCGTGTTCGTCACTCACAGCACCCAAGTTTTCAGGGAATCTTCAAGGACATATTGTGAAATGAATTGTAAATGAATGTTTTTTTTATAAGTTGAGTCGCACTCTGTCTCTAAGTTATGGCCTTGTCTAGCAGCAGCTGAGTTTCTAATGGATTTGGAGGTGTTGACACAGGCAATACGGTACTATGTGGGATTGGTATGTTTGCAGATGACAGGTCTGGGTAAAGCTGACGGAATTTTTACTTCAGGATACTAAAGTACGAGTGTTAAAAAAAACCTTGAAATAGCATACGCTTGCACATGAGCAAACGCAGATGCAGATCTTTAAAAAAAGCCATAAGGTTAATCCACACGATGGCAAATTCAATTTTTTTTTATTACTTTGTTAATTTAATTACTTTGTTTTTTTTTTAATTACCTTACTCCATTTATTTAACCGTTCATTTCATTAAATAAATTAATAAAAAAATAAAAAACGAGAAATTAAAAAATAATTTAGAACTGAAATGGGGCAGGCGAAATTGCGGATTTCATGTAATTTATCGAGGCTGGATTATCTAATTTATTTTATAATTATACCTCTATTCACATATGATTCTAATACCAAAACGAATTTTCGTCGATAGATGGCACTAAGTGCTTCAACTCGGTTATTAAATTCGATATAAATCAAATACTGTTCATTTAAAATTATTGACTGATTTGTCCGCTACTTTGTGATAGTTTTTTAAAAAGGAATATAACAATTTTATACTTTGTTATCTATCAGTTTTATAAAAGTGATAGAGAACAAAATATAAAACTGTTCATTTACGTTACAATTTATGGGTACCTCCATACCGTAAGCTGGACAAAAAATATACGATATAAATCTATATATATATATATATATATATATATATATATATATATATATATATATATATATATATATATATATATATATATATATATATATATATATATATATATATATATATATATATATATATATATATATATAGCACAGTAACCTCAAAAAATAATTTGATATCATTTTTATATCACAGAAACATAAACTTGCGTTACATCACTATATTATGCCATATTAACGTCATGAATACATCTACAAAATACATTTCAGCAGAATCTTCCGTAAAAAAGTGTGAAATAATGACTCACATATGACATATCTTACGTAAGGCATGCGTTAGATATCATTTTGATGTCACAATAACGTAAAAGTGTTTTCTGGGACAGTATTGCCGTTATTACGTTTCAAAGTACTGACACTATTATTGAAAAACTCTTCACCAATACTAATAACTACTGATCTAACCCTGCTAAGCTATTAAAATTATCAGACTACTACTTACCGTATGTATGATATTGTCATCTAAAATCAATCCTTGCAATGTTCTCGTTTTTGACAAGATTCCGTCTAATGTTTCGATTTTATTCTGATTTAAATATACGTTTCCCAGAGATTGATAGTTGCGGAGTTGAGTAGGTACTCGCGTAAGTCTAAAATAAACTGTTTTTAACATAATGTATTTAATAGAAATGCAGTATTTTACCTGTTGGATGAGATATGAATGAGTTTCAAGAAGGGAGCTTCCAATGGCAATTGTCTTTCCAAATCTTCCAGTTCATTTTCATTTAAAAATAACCATCTCAAATTTCTCAGCCCTACAACAATGTACAACTTTATTCTGCAAATATTAACACAATAATACGAAAAGCATTCTCAATGTCGATGATACGAGGCTCATATATTAGGTTGATGCAAAAGTTCGTCCTTTTAGAGGTAGTCCGAGGGCGCAGGAGTACGGTGGATGGATCAACATTTCCCAGCTAAGTTGTAAAAGTGTGTGTCGGGCGGATACACGTGTAATCTGGTATTGTCTCGATGGAACGCAATGCCCTTTCTGTTAGCTAATTCAGGTTGTGTCTGATCGATTGCTCGCTTTAATTCACTCAGTTGTGACCAATATGTTTACGAATGAATGATCTGATTTTCAGGTAACAGTTCATAATAAACGATTCCTTTCCATTCCCAACAAATGCAGAGCGAAATAGTTTTCGGAAGTAAACTGGCTTTGCGCTTCAATAGAGAATCGTCTGTACATAAATACACCGGCCATGCTAACCGTTTCAAATTGAGGTAAACGCCTTGGCATTATTAACTGGTTGATTATTCCAAAAATTGCTTCGATCTCCCGAGTTGTTCTATGCAACTCACTTTCAATTTGGATCAATATTTCGTTGGCATCAACCTCGACCGGTCGTCCAGAACACACTGCATCACTAAGATTAAAATTATTTTCACGAAACTTTCTGAACCGCTTACGACACATGGAATCGTTAACGGCGCTCTCACCGTACAAAGCACATAACACATCGGTCAATAAGTTCCCGGTCTGACAAGTAAAACAAACTTTTTTTGTGCTCCTCGAAGAACAATACAATCATTCCAACAATTTTCTAACATATCTACACCATTTTTATAGAACATTTTCTGTTTACCTTCAGAATATCCTTCAGTTTCGGCAATTAATTCTTCATTAGAGCGAAATTTCTTTCCAGCGAGTATTGTTTTGAGGTCTGAGGTCTAAGTAGAACAGGAAATAGTCTCTGAGGGCCAGATCTTGATAATACGGTGGATGAGGAAGCAATTCGAAGTGTAATTCATGCAATTTAGCAATCGTTACCAACGATATATGACACGGTGCATTGTCTTGATGAAGCAACACTTTTTTATTAATTTGGAGCATTTTTCTGCTATCTCGTTCTTCAAACGCACTAATAACGCTATTGATGGTTTTTCATCCATTGAGCATTTTCTAAGTATTTTGATGGTGTATCTGGAGCTGTTACAAAGCAAGTCGTGCAAGAGCAGCAATAGATAAAATGCGAGAGATCTTCCCTGCTCCATACGGTGAAGTCATTTGCAGTCACTCCTATTGATCACAATACCGTGAAGAATGTTATCGGCCAATTAGATGCAAATAAGAGTACGGGGCATGATGAGATGATTAATATATCAATTTCAACAGGAGAATATCCCAGTCAATTTAAAAAAGCTGAGCTTGTGCCAGTTTTTAAAGGTGGTAACAGTTCGATCTGTGAGAGTTATCGGCCTATTGCAATTTTGCCGATGATATCAAAAGTTTCTTGCAGAAACTCAATACGGTTTTAGGAAGGGTCTGGAAACGAATCCATATGTAAGTGGATTATTTTTGAATATTAGTAAGGCGTTTGATAATGTGTCGCATTATATTTTACTAGAAAAGTTGGAAACATTAGGGATAAGTGGAACTATCTGCAAGTGGTTCCATAGTTATTTATCTGGAAGAACTCAGATTCATAAAATGAATGAGTATAAAAGCCCAGAGAGATCAGTGTTGTGTGGAGTCCCTCAGGGTATCGTGATAGGCCCAATATTATTTATAATTTATATAAATGACCTTAATTCCTTAAGAATAAAGGGCCACATTTTTACATTTGCTGATGACACAGCAAGGACTAAACGCAAGAGATACAAAATTAATAGTGATGCAAAATATTCAAAACCATTTGAAAATATTGAAAAGCCGGTTTGTTGGAAATATAATGTTCGTTAACATGAGTAATACTAGGATGCTTAATTTTGCACTTCAGAAACCCTGGCACTGCGATGAGCCTATTAAATGGCATCATTTAAACTATAGGATGCATCATGTGATTGCATAGAGGTGAAACAGTCTGCTGCAGTTAACTATCTTGGTCTTGGTGTTACTTTGGATGAGCTACTTTCTATCTCTCATATACTCAATTTAAAGAAAATACTCTTTGTTGTGATGGTCCAATTTAGGAAAAAAAAAAAAAAAAATATATATATATATATATATATATATATATATATATATATATATATATATATATATATATATATATATATATATATATATATATTTATATATATATATATATATATATATATATATATATATATATATATATATATATATATATATATATAAGCATTAGTTAGTTGCTTGACTGGGAGGAAGCCCCAGCCATCCCTTACATTGGAGGGCACATGTTTCGTCTGTTGGTGGTGAGACTCATTAGGGTACCAACATATGCTCTCTCGCCAAGAATAAGGAGTCCCTCTCTACAATCAAGCAACCCATATTTGGCGATGAGTCTAACCACCAACAGAAGAAACATGTGCCCTCCAATGTAAGGGATAGGTGGGGCTTCCTCCCGGTCAAGCAACTAACCAATGCTCATTATGGCGGAGACACAGGTATATATTACGCCTTTGCTACTTCTTTTTAATATAAAAAATATTTCTAAGGATAAAATGCCTTCCTTTGATATGACAATAATATGTGGTGATAGCTGTTCTCCTATATAAACATCTTAGCTCTATGGGTATACATGCAACACGTTCATTATGACACACAGCTGGTGATGAGACTGTTTTAAACATTCCATTTACTAACAAAACTGGAGTTTTGTAAGTTTGTTTTGAGAAAGTACTCTTACGTCTTAACCCTTCGGTTATTTACCTTTTGCTGGAAAACTCAAGAGATAACATTGTGACAAAGAACATCAGTTATCTGGTGTTTAAGCAAAATATAAAGAAATTGTGCGCGCCTCATTTACGTCGATGTTTGTCAGCATGACTGAATTGATTTCCCTTAGCCTTAATATATGGGGTGGAGTTGTGTCGTTTTTCATCCTTTTCTTATATTGTGACGGTTTTTATTTTTCTAAAATTTCTATTTTCTTTTCTTGGGTTCGACCCACACACAAGCAGTGCTTTGTGGATTGTAGGTTAGTATAATTATTATGTTAGCGTAGGATCTAAACATACAGGCTTTATGGTATTGTATTGTATATTGTAAGGATTGGGTTGTGAGGATCTTAATAATAATGATCTTAATCTTAAGCTTTTACCTTTCTCGAGATAATCGATGAACAACATCCCATGGGCATCCCAAAACCCAGAGGCCATAACCTTGCCTATCGATGGTTATGTTTTTGGGTGCAAACAGATGTAAACACTTCTTTCCGATACCTTCATATCAATTATCTCCTGTTGCTTTACATTACGGTTTTGCGAAATAATTTTGTGATTTTTTCAGATGCTGTCTAGTACTCATTTCACCAGTTCATTTGGCCGTCTATTGTACGGCCACGTTTGAATTCAGCATACCAATCGATTATGATTGATTTTCCTGGGACAGAGTCCTGATAATGTGGTTTGATAACCATTGTTTTGCTTCAACGGTATTTTTCTTCATCAAAAAGCAATGCTTAATCAACAGACGATGTTTTTTCCATTGTTTTAAAAATAACAAAGATAGCACTTAAAGCACAACAACTCAGAAACTATAAACGGATTGTTACGAAATTTTGACACATGACGTTTGAAGTTGGCATAATCGATCATCGGTAAGGATTTTTCCTAAGTGCCTTGTATATCAGACCGGGGACTTGTTGACCGATATGTTATCTTCTTTTACGTTTGTAAAGCATTCTTGCTTTTCGGAAATTAAAAAATCATAATAAGCTATCATTTTTGATACTTAAAAAATTTTAGAAAACACAATTTTAGCACAAATAACACACACACAATTTTTATTCGATGAAATTTCTTCTGCGAAGCAACATCAAGAATCTATACTTGTGAGGTAAATAACATTACGGTTTTGCAATGCAATGCTATCTAAGTCGACATACGGAACGAACTTTTGCATCAACTCACTACTTTGAAGTTTGATACATAATAAATGCGCCAATATCAATCTCGCTTTAGAGGATGAAGTTTCTGAGGAAAGGACTCAAGGAAGACAAATGAAGGTCAGAGTGCGATAAAGAGTAGAATGAGGGTGGTTTACAAATTATTGTCCCGAACTAGAACAACGAAGTTCGCTAGTTTCGAAATTGACAAACAACCTCTCAAATTTCCAGATCTGATGCTCATCGATTATATTTTATTCTTCAAAAAGAAGTAACATTTAGGGAGAACTCATTTTTCTGACAGCAAAGATGTAATTGCTGATCTCAATGAGTGGTTGACAATAGAAGACACATTTTCCTATGTCTCATGTTGGAAATAAAATTATTTCAAACATCGCAGATGTTTCCTTTTATATTAGAGGTAATAATTCTCACTTGCGTATTAAATTCACCATTGCAATTCGAGATGGACTCTAATTAGCCTATCACAGCTTTCACGTAATTTTCGAACATCGAACATCGACGTATTTGACAGGAACAAAATTAAACTCCCTTGAAAAGTCTTCTCATATTTCAAAAAGTTTAATTGGGCCCTCGTAAATGATTTTAGCACGATATACAGTCAGTCAAAAAGTCTCCATACACTAGTCTTTTTTAATATTTTTTTAGTTTTCTTTTTTATTGGAGTTTAATTAGAAATATCTTTCAAAGTAAATATCAGCAATCTAAGGAATAGTAAAAATAAAACTAAAGTCGTTTGAAACACTAAATTTAAAGAGATTTACAATTAAACACCGAATCACTTTTTTTAAAGTTCTCGACATACGTTTCGCTAACTATGTTAGCATTATCAGGAAATGATTTAATGATCATTAGTGTTTCACACCGAAGGTTCCAATAGAAGAATTGGTCGTTTGAAACACTTTATTAGAACAATGAAAAATAAAAGATATTAGCAACAGAAAATTATATCGAATAACTCTCCACACACTAACATTTCTTATGCTAATTTGCAACTTTCTTAAATGCTAATATTTTATACAATTGCCCTTTGCTTTAATGATGGCATTCAGCCTTTTCAAAAGACTTAATACAAGCTTTCTTGTAACTTCTGGTGTAATGTTCTTCCACACTTGCCTTATTTTATTTTTAAGATCTTTTTCCCTATTTCTAACTTGTTGTTTTCCAACGCGACGGTTTAATTCTTCCCACAGTTGTTCTACTAGATTAATGTCCGGTGATCGCGGTGGTGTCTCAAGTTGTTGGCGGACATTATGGATCATCCATTCACGTACAAGTCTAGCACTATGCTTGGGATCGTTATATTGTTGGAATAAATAACGACCCTCAAGGTCAAGTTTTTGAACACTTTGAATTAAATTATTCCTTAGAATGTTTACATAGCCATGTTGGTTAATAATACCGTCAACCCATTCTGTTGGCTGGCATATACCTGCACAATGAAACATTACCTGTTTCCTGTTTCACTGTAGGACAAACATCAATTTTCAAAGCTGTATTTTTTCTCCAGACTTTATCCCGTCCATCCGACCCAAAAAGGTCAATTTTCGTTTCGTCACTCAAAATAACGCTTTCCCAAAACTCATTGGTTTTATTAGCATATTCTCGGGCAAATTGTAAACGTTTTTTTCTGCTTTTTTTCTGAAATTAATGGTTTTCTTTATGCAACGTGTCCGTTATAACCCGTTCGATGCAACCCAGTTTCTAATTGTTTGAGGACTAATATTTTTTGAAAACTCTTATTTGATTTCTTCTGCAAGTTTTGGAGCATTTATTTTAGAATTGATTCTAATCTTTTTCAGAACACTAGACTCTTCCCGTGCAGTTAACTTTCTCGGACGACAAAACCGTAATCGTAAAGTGTGAAGGAAGGCAAACATTAGGTTCATATTTTTTAACTTAATGCAGGTAGTAGTGAAATAATAAGTGATTTTTTTCAGAAAAATCGAAATATCTCTTGACATGTCAGAGATATCGATTTTGGGTTTTCACTGGATGATTCCTCTTTAAATTACCTTTCTAGCCATATAATAAAAGCTGTACCATTCCATTTAAAAAAACTGAACAAAACTTCAAAAAACCTATTGTTGAATGTAACGCCACCTTGCGGTTTCATTTATAAACTAAATAATTTATCTCCCAGATTATCTGATTGTCCCAGCAATTGCCTTTTAAATAAATCCAAATTAAGGAAAATCGGTTAAGGCAAGCGGACATTAGACGACTTTTTATCTCAATAGGTAAAACTTTCCAACCCCTCTATTCGTGAAATTACAACAAAATATCATAAAACAAAATTGTAGGAGACAGTTTGCTAATTATAACTGAGAATTTTTCTTACTCGGTTAACACTTGAAAATACACAAAAAAAAATGATTTTTAAAAATGTTTAACTCGTCACGCCCTCTTACGGTCGTTTTAGAAGCTTAAAAATATTTTTGGTGAATTTCTCACGGTCAGTTTTAGTATAATATTTTTTTCCCCAAAGCTGTGGGATAAATAGTTTTCAAGATACGGCCGCGATCCATCCTTAATGGGACACCTGGTATATAGGACTTTTAAAGATTTTTCTTTTTCCATTAATCTAGGATAATTGTTCTAACAGAAATTGAAATTTTGCAATTTTCATCGCTCATTTTGATTCAACTACGAACACATAGATTTAAAAGTGACACTTTTAAACAAGTATGATTCATTTGTTTTAAGCGAAATTTGACACAGTCCGTCTTGATAAACTATTAATAACTAATGGTGCTGAATAGCATTTTACTAAAGTGTATGGAGATTTATTTGGTATAATTTTTTAATACTAATATCGTTTTATTTCTCATTGTTCAAATAAAGTGTGTAAAATTATTTCTTGGGAAATTACCCATAGATACTTTGAAACATATTTCAAATTAAACTTTAATATAAAAGGAAAATAAAAAAAATCTTTAAAAAAAGCCTAGTGTATAGAGACTTTTTTGATTGACTGTAAATATTTACTTACCTAATAAAGAGTCATTTAGATGATACAGTCTGTTTCTGCCCAAATGCAGACGTTCAATTTGGATCGGAATTGCATTTCTATCCACACGAGATATCTGATTACCAGCAAGAACAATGCACTTTACATTATGCATATCCTAAAATGAAGATAATGAAATATAATAGATTTCCTTGATTATATGAGGGTAAAAGAAAACAATTAGATAATTTTTAAACGAAATACGGGGTGTGTAAATAAAGTCATGAGGCTGATGATGTCGCGTTCAACTCTTGGGTTCCCCTTGGAATAGTGACAGACTAACCTCTGTGGGTTTTCAGTATGAGTTTCAACTCCATATCGACAATGTAGAATTATAATTTCAATTGAATAAAATAAATATAAAAAATCAGTTTCATAATTTTATTTTCACACCTTACCCCTAAAATTGCTTCTTAAAGGACATCTTTTTGCAGTTTAAAAATTAAACATCTAGACTTTATTGCGGAAATAGTCCAATTTTACGAAACGTCAAAGACAAAGATTAACAGTGACCGCCGCCTAATTAATTATTAAGGTGCATTTCGATATCCATGTATTCGTGCATTGATTTAGAAAAAGTCAGTTTTCTTGAAAACGGTCTATCCTAACGAGATGAAATAAGAGGACCTTTTTTACATAAAATTTTTTACGATACCATAATTTCATTTAAAAAATTTAAAATTATAAAAAGCAAAAAAGTTATGGCAACATTTACAAAGGAGACGCCCCTGGCTAAAATATTTAATTATTAACAAAAAACGTTTTGCTATTCCAATTTATTGAATACCGAGTTTCACGACTTTAGCATAAACCGTTTTGAAAATATTGTGAAAAAGCCATCTTCAGAATTCCCCCTATAAGGGGTTCTAGCCCCTTTAAGATGCAGTTTTTGGGGTATATTTACAAGAATATTTTCTTATGTTTTAATTCCTAAAGTCACCTCCCAAAATATTTCGACGATATTTCCGGACACCCTGTATATATATATATATATATATATATATATATATATATATATATATATATATATATATATATATATATATATATATATATATATATGATGGTTGGTCGTTAAAAATTTAATTTTTTCCGACGCCCCAAAAAGCCTTCCTTTAGATGAAAAAATAGGGGGGAATTTTTTTTTTACAAAAATAACACGTGCCTCAATATGATCCAAGTTCATTTTTAATATAATACATATTGGGTGTTAGGTAAACATGCTGCAAAAATGCAAGGGGTTATTCCTTGTCCTATTCTAAGAATATTTTGTCCTATGATGATTTTTGAAAAAAACCCTTTGTTTCGTAGATAAAGGGCGAACAAAATTTGCGACAACCATATTCGATATTTGTTGAAATCATTAATGTAAATAAATTCGGGTGTACGTCAATGAGTTTATCAAGTACAAACATTTTTTTTTTCGATCTCGATCATTTAGAACGGCTGTTTTATCTAGTAAGTGGATTTCATCGGTCGCATTTGTTTACATAGATTGAGTGACGTTTGGCTGTTTGACGTGTCTTAAATAGTGAGTGAAGTCCTCTATCATAATGTATACAAACGCCGAGATGACTGACATGCACTACTTCATGTATGGACTTGCTGATGGCAATGCATTACAAGCTAGGCGATTGTACAGTGAACGATTTCCAGCCCGTAATATCCCTGACCGAAAAATCTTCGAAAACATTCATCGACGTCTTCGTGAAACAGGCACATTGAAACGAACTGAAGGGTCAGGAAGATCACTGACTGTAAGAACGGTACAATTGGAACAGAATGTGCTGGACATGATAGCAGAAGAGCTATCATGTCCAGCACATGTCACTGGACAGTTTGGAAAATTCTTAAGGACAATTTGTTGTATCCATACCACATTCAACGCGTTCAGGCACCACTACCTGTTGATTTTCCTCCACGTATTGCATTATGTCAATGGATATTGCAAACTTTACTTCGCATCCCTCTATTCCTGACACAAAATCTTTTCACCGATGAAGCCACTTTCGCAAGAAACGCAATAAGGAATTTTCATAATAACCATGTGTGGGCAAATGAAAATCCGCATAAGGTATGCGAAGATAGTTTTCAGTATCAGTTCTCGTTGAATGTTTGGGTTGCAATTGTAGGTGACTATCTAATTGGACCGGTATTTCTATCACAAAGACTTACTGGCGAAGTGTATCGCAACTTTTTGGAAGCAACGCTGTCTGAGTTTCTGGAACATGTACCATCGGCAACAATGCATGAAATGTGGTTTATGCACGTTGGTGCACCACCACATTTCAGTTTGGTTTTTTAACCACCCACAGGCATGGCCTGCTCGATCCCCGGACTTAAACTCCCTGGATTATTTCTTCTGGGGATATCTGAAGTCATTAGTTTACACTACTCCATTGAAGAATTTCGATGATTTGCGAAATCGGATAATTGCTGGGTGTAACTCAATTAGAAACGACTCTGGTGTGTTTGAAAGAGTTCGGTAGTCAATGACGAGAAGATTGAATGCTTGTATCAAGGCTGGAGGAAGTCCTTTCGAACATTTAATAACTGATTTTTTCAGAAAAATCGAAATATCTCTTGACATGTCAGAGATATCGATTTCGGGTTTTCACTGGATGATTCCTCTTTAAATTACCTTTCTTGTCATGTAGTAAAAGCTGTACCATTCCATTTGAAAAAACTGAACAAAACTTGAAAAAAACTATTGTTGAATGTAACGCCACCTCGCGGTTTCATTTATAAACTAAATAATTTACCTCCCAGATTATCTGATTGTCCCAGCAATTGCATTTTAAATGAATCCAAAATGAGGAAAATCGGTTTAGGCAAACGGACATTAGACGACTCTTTATCTAAGTAGGTAAAATTCCCCCCCACTTCTTTATACGCGAAGTTACGACAAAATTTCATAAAACAAAGTTGTAGGAGACAGTTTGCTAATTATAACAGAGAATTTTTCTTACTCGGTTAACACTTGAAAATACACACAAAAAATTATTTTTAAAAATGTTTAGCTCGTCATGCCCTCTTGCGGTCATTTTAGAAGCTTAAAAATATTTTTGGTGAATTTCTCATGATCATTTTTAGTACAATTTTTTTCCCCCAAAGCTGTGGGATAAATAGTTTTCAAGATACGGCCGCGATCCATCCTTAATGGGACACCTAGTATATATATATATATATATATATATATATATATATATATATATATATATATATATATATATATATATATGAACATTTAATTAGGTGTTTGACTGGGGACGAACCCCACCCATTCCTGCAATTGAAGGGCACATGTTTCGCCTCTAGATGTGTAGGCTCGTCAGGGTACCGACATATGCTGTCCCGCCAAAAATAGGGAGACCCAATCCACAGTCAACAACCTATACTCTCGCCGACTTCCCGTCGGATGGCGTATATATGCAATGTTAGATTTCTTTGGACAGCGTCCAATGAGACAACAATAGCTGTGTCACGTACACCCAAACGCTGTGTTCCACAATCTCATGTGGAACACACAGCAACCTGTGTCTCCGCCTAAATAAACATTTCGTTAGATGCTTGACTGGGGATGAGCCCGAAGCCATTTCTGCAATTGGAGTCAGTCAAACACCTAACAAAATGTTCATTTAGGCGGAGACACAGGTTACCCAGCGGTTGGGTGTACGTGACACTCAGCTATTATTGTCTCATTGGAAGCTGTCTAAAGAAATCTTATATATATATATATATATATATATATATATATATATATATATATATATATATATATATATATATATATATATATATATATATATATATATATATATATATATATATATATAACCATTCGAAACAAGTTGTATGTTTCAATGAATCATTCTAATTAATTTCATATTACATTAAGTATGTTTAAAGTTTCTAATATTTCCAAAAAAAAAATCATGCCATATTAATTAAGCAACTTACAATTTCAGTCATCATCCCATGTATAAACAACTTAACGATAACATTAAGGTAATTTATTAAAAGTGAGTGAGGTGAAAAAGGTAAGTTTCGGGTAAACAGACTATAAACGGTAGTGGAAATAGTGCTTTCATTGAGAATGTGGCCGTTACTAATCTATATGTGCTTAATCTATATATAGGACGACCACTGACCCAACCGAACTAACAATATCATCTTACATAAAGAAACTACTTACTCTGAAGCTATCAGCAGTTAACTCTCTTATTTTTGTCCTTCCCAAATCAACAGTTCCTATATACGGCATGTTCCTCCACACATGGCTTGGCAGTTTGTCCATATGAGTATCTGCCAAGCTGATGTATCGTACACTTGTTAAACCATCAAACGTATCAGCACTTATTATTCTGAAATAAAAATTAATATTTTAATCATTTACTTATATAACCTCACAAACAAAATATCTGCAACAGTACATTTTTTCTTCTTTCAATTAAAGAAAAGTGAATAGAAGAAACGCTATAACATAGAACATGGTAGCAGAAGTTTCGGAGCTAACATTTGGTCTTTCAAGTCGAAATATTCGACTATATAGTGCTATATTGTACTATTATATATATTATTATTATATATATATATATATATATATATATATATATATATATATATATATATATATATATATATATATTGTATTATTGTTGCCCTCCACATTATTATTCGTTTATCCGATATCCCTTTTACCACTAAGTGTTGGGAGGTTTTTTTTTATGTACATTTTTTAAGACCCATCCAAATATGTAAAATTGAAGCTCGACGCGATGTAGCTGGCCTTTGGTATTGTTATTATTTATGAAGTATAAGTGGAATTTCTTGATTTATCATTATATAACACTGTCATAACGTTAAAATTAATCCAAAAAAAAAAAAAAAAAAGTTTGTTTTTTTTATTCGAATTACCTTATTCCTCCACACCATTTATTTTACTGTTTGTTTGTCGAAAAACTCGAAAACAACCATAGTTTACCATTTCTGGATGTTTTAGTAAGTAGTAACAACAAAAATAGGTTAGATTTTGGTATTTTTACAAAAAATACCAACACTTCGAGATACATTCCTAACGATTCGAATCATAGCTTCCAAAATAAGATGACTAGATTAAATTTCATGATAAATAGATTAATCAATTTTCATTTAAACAAAGATATTTGTAATAAAGAATTAATATTAATTAGGGAGGTATCCGAAGTGAATGGCTATAATAAGAATATCGTAGATAAATTAATGAGTTTAAGAATTAAGTTTAGAAAATTACTGAAAAAATCTTCGACTTTTCAAAAGGATCAAAACAAAAACAAATTCATGGTAATACAGACCAAATTTTGAAAAAAGCGGACATTAAAGTTGTACAAACCATATAATAAATTAAGGGAAGTCCTTGTAATCCAAAGGATAAAAGGAGATCAACATGAAAAGTTGTGGATTTACGAAATTAGCTGTCAAGATTGTGATCGAAGGTATATTAGGCAAACAAAAAGATCCATGTTAACGAGATATAAAGAACACATTGTCCGCATTAGATATAGGAGAAATCTTGTATTGTCCAGCATGCAATCGAACATAACCACAACATAGGCATTAGTAATTTAAGACTGGTTAAAAGTGTAAATAACAATAAGGCTTTGGATGCATATGAAAGCATTCAAATAGAAAAATGTAAGAAAATCATGAACCGGGATAAAGAACCTATTCTGTTTAGTCAACTTTTTCAATTATTAATGTAAGGTTCAGTAAACTTCACGGTTATTTTGTCTTTTTTTTTCTTTTGTTCTCTTTTCCCTTTTTTTCTGTTTTTTCTTTTTCTTTTTTCTTGTATTCTTTTTTTACACGCTTCATTACGTAGATAGTACGCTTGGCAGGTAGTCGGTTAGCAATTAGGGTTCTCATATAAATAGAACATAGTTTAGTTTTAAAATTAGATTAAATGATCTCCTGATGATGCTAACATAGTTAGCAAAACGTGCGTCGAGAACTTTAAAAAGTGATTCGGTGTTTAGTGGTAAAGCTCTTTGAGCTTAGTGTTTCACACCGAAGGTTCCAATAGAAAAATTGATGTTATATTGTTAAACGTGAAGTAAAAGCGTGGATATTAATGGCAAATAGAATTTTTGTGTTTATTGACTAACTAACCGGATTCAATTTTATTCAACGGATTTATTTTATTCAACACATGTCTACTAAAATGGTCGATATAGAACAACTGGGGGTCTCCTAACATAGACGAATGTTATCAACGTCCTCTAGCAGGTTAATTATTACCAACCAATGGTGCAATTTTCTCTTATACGCGTATATTCGCAAAAATAATGTAAACAAACAAACAGGCCGAGAAATAATTAATTGGTTATTCAATGTGCATTCCTCGTGAGCGCATATAAAAAAAGGTAGTCAGTTAATGCAGCGAAGTGCACGAGTATGGGATGCGACGGGCGCGATTTCTCTTGTGGTGGCGCCTTCGATAGTGGCGCCTCTCGTGCAGACTTCCGACACGACGGACACAGCCGGCGCCCTCGCGTGCCTCCAAACAGATCCGTATTAGGTTCTATATTTTAATTTTTGTCAACAATACGTATCATTGTTGCTGCTATCAATCCAATTTTTTTTTCATTACACAACTTATTACATCATGACTTTGATGCTATTTCTTATAATAAGTATTGTTAATGAGGTTATTTTTTAAAGATTTTTACCAGGACCTTCTCTTATTGTTTAACTATAACTACTCAGGCTGGAAAAAACTATTATGTCCTCAACTTAATTCCGGATCCCTAAGTTTCATCGACGGCAGAACCTATTTGAATCAGATTTTTTCTCGCCGTACGGCAGTGAAGTATAACAAATAAAGCAATCTAACAGAATGCCCGAGACAGCCAAAAGGATGAAGGATTTGAAACACTGCTGGAGGAAAATCCTTATCAAATACTGCTACAGCTAGGGCAGAAACGTGGAATAAATTAATGCGAAGTTAACGTTTAAAAGGAGAGTCATTGTCGTAAAAATATTTAAGTTGATATAAACGATATACACGGAGTTTGACTAGAAAAACTTATGATGTATGGAACTACAACAACTTATATTACAAGGATCAGCCGAAAAGTACATATGATGACGGGCAGATGGCTCAGTCTCAAACAGTTTTTTTCTGGTGGACTGGCAAGTTTACTGCTTTGGACTGTAATTTGTTAAATTTGAAAACGTTACATTCATCGTACTGGTGTTGACAGCTTTATAATTTTAAAAACTTTTTGGAATTCTTAACGCGTGAAATTCTATTCTATTTTAATCGCGTCAGGCGATTGTTCTCACTGATTATTGTATCAGTTCATCCTAAACCTAGCTGCTCTCCAAGAGAGGTTTCTGTATCAGTGTATCACATCTGTATCTGAATCACATTTTTAAATCAATTTTATTATCAAAAAAGTGAGACTGCCACATCACTGAACATTTCGCATATTTTTCTTAATGTTTTCATTCCTTTAAATTGTTCTTTGTTTCCAGTTTTTTTAGATTCGCTTAGTTTTCATATGTGATGATTGGTTTAATCTCCTATAAAATAGATGCTGTAAACAATCCCAGCACTCTCGAATTACTTGCTGCCTTCAATATTAAACAATTGCATATTTAAGCTTTTAGCAGAATTATCAGACACTGCGAACAATGCCACATTCTATTATAAAACTAATAGAATTATCCAAAACATCTATTTTCGACCAAACCAAATGGACTAATCTAAAGGGCCAAATTAATTCCGAAAACTGACTCGATTCTATCCATTTTTCGAGAAATTAAGTAATACTTCAAAGATATTATCTTTCTGAGTACATCTTCATTGACAATAAGAAAATCTTGAAACAGGCGAACCAAATGGTAGAAAGTAAATTTATTATTATTTTTGCTTTTTGGTGCTGTATATAAAATTTTTAAATTTGTAATCTCCTGAAATATATGTCCGGTATCTATAAAATTGTTCGCAATATTAGATTTTTTTTAAAGCTGGATCCACACCAATAAAATGTTGCGTGTGTGTTGAATTTACTGGAACAATTTGAATTATCTGGTGGACGATAGATTACTTGTGTGCGTGCTGGGCGGCGACAATATTTGTGTATGACTTTGTGTGTCAGAGCATCTATATTGCCGCGTACGCACAACGCAAATTTTTATGGATGTGGAGCCAGTTTAATAGATACGCAGATTTGTGTTTTTTGAATCTGGTATGAAAATTTCAGACCACTGTGATGCTTTTAAAAGTAATTTACTGGTTGACGGGGGTTTTAAACACTATTTGCAAATTATGTTTCCTCAAAGAGTGAACTATTTGTTTTGAAAATGGACCGAAATATGTAATCTTACAGTATTTTTAAAACCTCCTCAAAGTCACTAAAAATTGGTGTCATCAACGTCTTCTCCTAACGCCGGAACTTTTTATAAAAAACCTGAATGTGAGTAATAGTCCTGAATTTGTAATTCTCATTGTCGTTTAATTATAGTGTATTTTCATACATTTTCAACTCGGAAACAACGTTAGTTTACCATTTCTGGATGTTTTAGTAAGTAGAAACAATAAAAATAGGTTAGATTTTGATATTTTTAGAAAAAACACCGACACTTCGAGATACATTCCTAACGATTCGAATCATAGCTTCCAAAATAAGATGGCTAGTATACATTTTATGGTAAATAGATTAATCAATTTTCCTTTAAACAAAGATATTATAACAAAGAATTAAAATTAATTAGGAAGGTATCCGAAGTGAATGGTTATAATAAGAATATTGGAGATAAATTAATTATAAAACATAAGTTTAGAAAATTATTGAAAGAATGTTGGACTTTTCAAAAGGATCAGAACAAAAATAAATTCATGGCAATACCGTTTGATGCCCAATTAACATGAGGGTTAGACAAAATGTTGAAAAAAGTGAATAGTAAAGTTGTGTGCAAACCATATAATAACCATGCAATCGAACATAACCACAACATAGGCATTAGTAATTTAAGACTGGTTAAAAGTGTAAATAACAATAGGGCTTTGGATGCATATGAAAGCATTCAAATAGAACAATGCAAGAAAATAATGAACCGGGATAAAGGACGTATTCCGTTCAGTCAGCTTTTCCAATTATTATGTAAGGGCCAGTTCACGGTTCTTTTTTCTACCTTTTGTTCTCTTTTTCTTTTTTGGGTAGTACGCTTCTTAGGTATCTGGTTAGCTTGTAGGGTCTCATAAATAGAACATAGTTTAGTTTTGAAATTAGATTAAATCACCTCCTGATAATGCTAACATGATTAGCGAAACGTACGTCGAGTACTTTAAAAAAGTGTTTTGGTGTTTAATGGTAAGTCTCTTTGAGTTTAACCCGATAAAAGTGTAAAATTAGGTACATAGGATAAACAGCTGTAATACCTTAGTTTTAAAGTAGTGTTGAAGAAGAAAGTAGTGAGAATTATTTAACATTGTTCTACGACACTATGGTCACACAAAGTTAAAAAAAATCATCATCATATATCCCGTTTATAGCACTATCCGCCTTTGGGTTCCTAATCGCCAGTTATTTCTATCCTCCCAGTCATCCTCCGAGAGATTCCTTGCCGACATAGCTTTTGTTATTCCATGCAACCATGTTATGGGCGGTCTTCCTCTTTTCCTCCTTTCCGTAGGCATCCACTCCAGAATCCT
>JARFXV010002561.1:0-130893 GCA_031761425.1 Cosmopolites sordidus
TATATATATATATATATATATATATATATATATATATATATATATATATATATATATATATATGTATATATATATATATATATATATATATATATATATATATATATATATATATATATATATATACTCTTAGATTTTATTGGACATTGGACTACGTCCAAGGAGACAGCAGTAGCTCAGTGTCATCACACACCCCAACCGTTGGGTTCCACAATCTCATGTGGAAGACATAATAACCTGCGTCTCTGCCTAAATGAACACTTTTGTGGTTGCTTGACCGGGAAGGTGCCCCACCCATCCCTTCAACTGGATGACATATGTTTCGTCACGCGAGACAATGGGACACCATATCTACAGCCAACAACCCGTGTTTTCGCCGACCTCCCGTCGGATGGCGTATATATGTACTGTTAGATTTTCTTGAGACAGCAGTAGCTGTGACAAGCAGTAGCAATGAGACAGCAGTGGCTGAGTGTCATCACACACCCAACCGTTGGGTTCTTCAATCTCATGTGGAACACTTCACTCACCGTTTGGGTGTTGTGTGTTCCACATTAGATTGTGGAACCCAACGGTTGGGTGTGTGATGACACTCAGCTACTGCTGTCTCAATATCCAGCTTGGCTGATAGAAATGATACAAATGTTATAAGAAAAGATCTTACTTCTAAATATAATAATTTATGTATAGCAATGACTGTTCGATGCCATTTATTTATATAACAGAATTTTAAATAGAAATCGCTTTTATAATGTTGATAGCCCAATTATCAATATAAAAGTTAAATGTCTTGTATGAGTCTAACCAAAGCTTTTACAGCTGCAAAGAGGTTTTGATAATGAATAGGCTATTTAACCCAGGTATATTATGTATGAAATTAGGGCATTACATTACAATGGACTAGGCAAATTGTTTGTGTGTGTATTGACATAAATATATAGATTACAATTTTGATATGTGTTGTCGGTACTAACAAGCAATTGAATGGATTTTTGGAACATATTAATTTAATCCACATAAAATCAAATTTACAATTTAATTAAAAGTAAGTAACTTTTTAAACCATCTAGTTTACAGGTCTTAAACAAGCTTAGTTTCAAGATATTTCACGAATCTCACACAGGTACAAAATACAAAAAAATCGCAGCTTATCATAACACGCATAGACTGATTAATTTCCTTTATCAGGTGTAGATTTTAAAAAGAAATTAAACACCATAAAACAAATTGCGGTATATATAATGATTAGTCGAAGAGAGTAATGGATACCTTTTTAAAAAGAAAAACTCAACAAAAATGCTGCATCTAAAACTTATCCACAAAAGAACGAAAAAAATAGATCATTTAAACAGTAACGCATTCTAGTACACCATCTGAGAATATTGAAAGGTTTTTATAGAAAAACAACCAATGTACTTTTTAAAACAAGTAAAAGTTTTGAAAACCCAATCAAGAATTGCAAAGCAAACAAAGTGCAAAATTGACGAATCTGAAGTATATCAGCTATATTGTGGGATATATACAAAAACATATGTATAGGTATATAGGACAAACAGATATATCCTTAGAGAAAAGAATAAATGAAAACGAAAGACGTTTTCTTAATCAGAATCACAATTCTAATTATGTCTTACATTTCTAAAATAAAAACCATTGTGCCAATTGTGACTCAAAAATATTGCATGCTCAAAATAAAGGTAAAAAACTGAATCATTTTCAAAGTTTAGAAAAAAAAACGAAAAAGGCTCAATCGAAAGATTTCGAAAATATTTTTTTTTATTTTTATACCTATTTTAACAATTAAAATATTTATTTGTCAGCATTATTCCGATGAAGCTAGGGTTTTAGAGAAATGCAAGAATTTGCATTAAATATAAATATAATAAATTGGAAATTAGAAAAGAAAAAAAAAAGATTAAACAAACAAAAAATATTAAATCATATTTTCCGATATAAGTTTTAAAATCGTGTTAAATTACAGACACATCCATAAATTATTGATAAACATAAAAATGTATTCCCTTTTATTACTCATGTAATGAGGTTAAACATTACTCTGAAACGGCTTATATTTTTAACATCTTCAGTGCTAACGTTTGTGCACTAAACGTTAACCCACGAGTTTCTACTGAGGACCCACGTCCAGTTAACTTGACACGTTGAAAAGCAATTTTATTAGTTTTTAAAAACATTGGACTACACTAATATATATATATATATATATATATATATATATATATATATATATATATATATATATATATATATATATATATATATATATATATATATATATATGAATTTTTAATATGGGCCATGACAAAATCTCGCCCTTAATATTTGGTATCATCAATTAGTATTGATTTACTCTTTCATGTGTAAACGTGTTTTTTATTTCCCTGTTTTTCTAATAGGTTCGTAGGCACTTACAACAGTACTGTAAACTATGCTATCTTCTTATTTTTGGGCCAAGCAGTATAAAAACAATAGGAAAACCGGAGATATATAGAAAAAATCATTTGAAACTTGCTGACCAACAATAGTCCCTACAATCAAGTGACAGTGACTACTACTATTCAAGTAATGACGGCGTAAGAGACAGAACCTATTACCCACCAGATATATCGAACAGTGGTAGTGTTGATTTCAATAATATAGCAGATATTAAAGTTTTGTCAAATTCTGATACCGAATCTAATAGACTAACGTCAACCAAAAATTTTGCTTGAAATTGGCTTATACCCTACTAGAATAATAACGGTTATGGAATGATATAGAAGCAGATTGTTTTAATCCAAAAGCTGTTATTATTTTGGCCAAAAATATATTGGAGGTGACGGCTGTACGGCCCTAGTTTTTAATAGAGATTCCTAGCTGTCCCCACTTCTCGAAAATGTATAAAAGACAAAAAGGGCAAGTAGATGCTCTCTGCTGTTTTTTTGTTCTAGTCAGTCACTTCTGTGTCAGTTGCCTGTTCCTCAGATAGCCTCATTGGTTATTCGTCCCACGAACAGTTGGTGCAGTACAGAGTCCGGACTCGCGTGCCGATGCACAAATTCCAGTAAGGCGATTGCAAAATATTGCTATGTTTCCGGTCGAATTGCAGCCGCCAGTCCATGAGACTTGAGAACCGCCATGTCTTGACCATTAGTTATTGTCAAAGGGTCATTGCCTTAACGCCTTGATACGAGACTGAGTGCCAGGTACACCACCGATCAACCATCAACCGCCAACCTCCAACCATGAACGGTCAATCGTCAGCCGCCAACCATCAGCCGTCAATTGCCAAACCCCATCAGACTGTCCATTTCCCCTGGACAATTACCCCCTTATTGAGGCCGCACAGGAAAACAGATGAGTACATCCATTCTGTCAAAAATGTGCCGGAAATTGATCATTTGAAAAGTCCGCTTAAAGAGGTTGTCAAAATTATTTTTATCGCTGAGTTGGGATAACTGTTCTCTATACTGACGCGGAGTCTGAACGTCATCTGTTATTTAGTTGGTTTTCACTGCTCAATTTTGTCAGTTCATCTCAAGGGCGTTTTGCGATTTTTATAAGGAATAAAAACATCGAACAAAAAATTGTCTTAAATTTTGCATTGCAAATGGATTTTCATGCCGAGCCGCTAAAAATGTTGCTGAAGGCTTACGGTAAATCGACTTTATCAAAAATAATGCATATGAGTGGTACAGTGCATTAAAAAGTGGTCAAGATATGGTAGAAGATTTGCCTCGCTCTGGTCGGCCATCAACGTCTGCAACTGGCAACTGAAGTAAACATCGCAACAAGTGAAGAACATGGTGACTGAAAATCATCATGTAAGTTTGAGAGAGATAGCCGCTGATCTTTCTGTGTCTCACAAATCAATTCGTACCATTTTAAGCGATTGTTTGGGCATGAAGCTCGACTGCTCGACTAGTGCCGAAAGACCTGGATTTTCTTCAGAAACTCAATCGCGTAAATGTCGCTGAAGACATGCTAGAACGAGTCAATTCCGACCCCACATTCATAAACCAGTCAATAAGCTTCGGAATTGCGCCTTCCAACCGAGCCAAAACCGAAAAATCCACATCAAAATCGATCAAGTTAAGGTGATATTGTCTGTTTTCTCTGACTATTGCAGTGTTGAAGAAGCGAATTCGTCGCAAAAGGCCAGTTTTGTGGAAAGAGAACTCTTGGATTTGGCATCACGACAATGCACCATCTCACAAGGCTATCATTGTAAACTAATTTCTGGCCAAAAACTCAACAAATACCATCGAACAACCACCGTATTTACCTGATATGGCTCCAGTCGACTACTTTCTCTTTCCAAAAATCAAATTACTTCGAGGCACCCGTTTTCAGTTGATAGAAGACATAAAAGAGAATTCGCGGTGGGAACTGAAGTCGATTCCGTAAAATGCGTTTAAAAAATGTTTTGACAATTGGATTATTCGTTGGCATAAGTGTATTATCGGAAGGGGCCTACTTTGAAGACGATGCAATACATTTAGATAAACAATAAACATTTTGTGTTTTATTGGCCAATTCTCGGTATTTTTTGAGAGAATGTACATTTAATAATTATATTAGTTATATTTATTTCTATTTGTAAACTGTTATTAATAACGTTCTGCTAAGTACTCATTTTATAACAAGATTCCGTTTCAGTATTCTTAACCTTTCGTCGGGCGCAACCAATCTGACAGATACAGTTGTCTGTATCCAATCCAATCTGACAGAACATACTAAGTTGCTCCGTTTGTGTCTTCAAAGACAGAAATCCCTTCTCTTGAGCTGCTTCGTATATTTACATGTGCCATACGTGTTTGGATGATTCAGTTGCTATCTGTATGTCTAATAACCAGCCTTCTGTTCTGTGAGATACATTACGCCTGAGTTGGTAATTATTGTAATTTCTAAATATAATGCAATTTTGCGAAACAAAGCTTATGCACAAGTTTATTTGGTTGGAACAAAAACCACAAAATGTTATTATCATATGTTTTGAGGAAAGGAAAAACTGTTAAAATATTAACTTTAAACATGCACAGTAAGGAATAAAAGAACAGTTGGAATCTCTTTATAATTGCAGCAATGGTTGAAAAGTTTCAAACCAGACATAGATGAGGAAAGGGAACAGCAAGAAGTGAGAATTGAAGGTAGTGCATAAAAAAGCGCAGATGTGTATTATATAGTTCAGAGATCGATCTCCGGCGACTTTTCAGATTTCAAAGCAAAAATGTATGCAAGCACATAATATTGTCCTTCGTATTTAAGTTTTTCATATACATATTTACATATCTTTAAGAAAAGCGGTAAACTTAAATTGTATATATAAATCTCCTTTGGAATTTATTGTGTCACGAAAGAAAATCGGCCAAATAATATTGTTTCTTTTTGGGGTCAAACATGTATTCACAAACAGGCATACATTACTTTTACAGTTTATGAAAAACCATTCGTATTAACACAAGTGTTTGAATGTTAGATCTGTCAGATACACTGCGCTCTAATTTGTGATTAACTTAGTAGAATTAATCACACATTATTATTCCGCCAGACGTAAAGCCAGCGTTACACTATGCGATACTTACCAAGTAATTGCAAAGTAGATGGTAAGTAGCAAGTTGTGTCTATAAAGATTCCCATAATCCCGATGAATTACTTGCACTGCAGCCGGCTACTCACTATGCGATACTTACCAAGTACTTGGCAAGTAGCAAGTTGTGTGTAAGATTCGTATACTTGGCGTAAGACTTGGCACTTCCCGTCGTGTGTCGGAAAGCGGTCCCAAGTCATAAGCGGCGAGCCGAGTGTTTCGATATTTGAATCAGCGCGCTACATACATACAGATAAGCTGGCTTTGCGTGTACTGAAAACAACAGTTGAAGTTTTGTTTAGTGTTTGTGGCCAAAAAATCCCTATTGTGTATCCAAATTTGGTGCGTGATCGTGTGATCCAATATAGTAATCTTAAAGTTTCTAAATATTTACGAGAATGAACCTATCATTTGGGATCCATGACATAAGCAACACAAAAATTGAAACACCGTGTACGATGCTTGGAAACGCATACAAGTTTTCATGTTGAGTCTCTTATAGTCACTTTTCATAATTGCAAGAGCAACATAATGGGCAGTGCAAAAAGTATTGCTGGTTCAAGTGATGTATATAGACCCCATTGGTTTGATTTTAAAACAATTACAAGATTTTAATGTATTATGATTGCCCAAAAACACAATAAATTCACAGGTAAGGCATTTATTTATTTATTGAAATTATTTTCGTATACTTGACGTAAGAAAATATCAAAATATCTGTTTTTATATAAATAAAGAACCATTGGATAAAAAACAAAAGTAAGTAAGTAAAAGTAATTTTTTTGTAATAAATTTGTCTAACGAACAAAAATTTTAAAATATTTTTTTTTTAATAAATTCAAACTTTTGAACGTTAACGTTTATTATTGTCAATGTAAGTATTATTGACATATACAAAAAAAATATATTTACTAACTATCTTTACAGTATTACATGGAAATTAATATAAATTATTTTTTAGATTGGTTTTTAAAAAGGCAAGAGAAGACCTATCGAAACGTTAACGTTCAAAAGTTTGTATTTATTTTTAAAAAATGTTGTATTTTTTAAATTGTTATTCGTTAGACAAATTTATTACAGAAAAAGAATTACTGAGAAATTTGTTTTGTTTATGTTTTTTACCCAATGATTCTTAAGTTACATTAGAACTAATTTGATTTTTTTTTTGAGTTTTAGATCGTGGCGAAAAACCCAAAAAAGAAAAAAATATATTTTTGACATGCCACAATCATTTAATATTTGATACTTAATATTTTCCCTGCCTTGCGACTTTGCCTTCATTGATTATATATTCCGTAAATTCTTCTCTAATGTATTTTGCTTCTAAACTTGATTTTCTTGGTATTTTTTTGTGTAGTCAACAGGGATGTCGTATTACCTTGATCTGCACACCAGGATCCTGGTACAATATTACCTTGGACTTTTAGGTCAAAGGTTTCCATTGGTGAGTATTTTGCCTGTGATATCTTGCTTTTACGTAAAAAATATGAAGGAAACATCAAGTCTTTGTGACAAAAGCAACTTACTCTCAGCTAATACTCGAAACACGGAAGCCATAATTCTACGTAGACGTACGATAAATATTTCTTTGTTCTATATACTTTCTCGTTCATAGGTAAATTTAATTGCTCGCTTTCCATTTTTTCGAATAATAAAGAATTTCTGACACACATCACCATCACTCAATCTACCTTGGGTTCCACTATCGACAAACTTAAAACAATACTTGATAACAGTTGGCAGCATAATATGCTTTTCATCTATGGCTTCTAGGCAATGTTGAAAATTCTATTGCTTTTCATAATACGAAGCTAGCTGCTTCCTTACATTTTTTGTAGAGGGCATCTGAAAGAAAAAAAAACCTGTTTCTTTGATCATGTAACTAGAAGAAAAGGAAAGCTATAGCCAAAATACCTTAGTTCCAGAATCAAAACACCTAGAAACGGTTGATCACGATACAATAGATGTGATGGTTACACTAGATAAATTTCTTATTCAAGTTTAATCTATAAAAATAAATGCATATTTTTAGTATTTTCTTTCAGAAGAAAAGCCGTCAAATGCCCTTGTCACTAAATAGGAAAGTTCAAGCAAGAGATGACATTATTTATGAAAGCATGAAAAGCGCATTCAAAATATTGAAACAACAGTCCATGCTAAAAACAACTGAAAAACGAAGTGAAATGGAGAACTGTCGAGAAAAGGGGTAAAAAAAATATAGAACCTAGCCAAATAGATTATACAATGCATGAAATAGGCATTTTAATATACTAAGCAAACATGCGCTATGCCCAAAATAGATATTGAAACACAATATATAATAAAATTGTATATGTTAGTTTTATAAAGCCTTGAAGTTCTTTCAATAAAGCAATACATTAGATATAATTTTCAGTATTACTTTAGGGGAGATTTTGAACAAGCATGTACACTTTTGCAGCTATCACCGGATGCCAAAAAGGTAAAGTTATGGCTAGGTGCTCTTTTGCAGATATAGCTGTTCTTAAATGTGTATCTTTTTTTACAATGCATGGCCCAATTTTACCAAGAAGGTATTGAAAATCTACCAATGTCATATCACTAGGATCGGCTCAGATACATTTGCCGCCCGGGTGAAAGTAAAAATGTGCCACTTGTGTAAAACAGAGTTTGTCGCTTTCTTACCTAGTTCTAGTTCTAGTTCTTCAAACCATGTTTTTTTGGCTAGCCCTTTGGCTCTTACCAATTTCTAATGAGGTTCCGGTCATTCCGGGGGCGTCTCGGCAAGCTGACACAGGGTTGAGAACTTCTATCTAGTTCAGGGGTGCCGCCCATTTTGCGGTGTGACATTCTATGTGTGATTCTATTACCGACTTCATCGGTATTCTTAACTATTTTGTTTTTATTGGGGGTGGAAGAAAAATTTTCTTTACTGCTACGGAATCGCGTCGTAAGATCCGAAACCGCCGATAAATACGAGAAATTTCGCGTATCTTGATGGGATCTGGAGCGGAACGGCTCGATCGTGGGTTTTGCTGTTATTTCGTCGACATTATTGATGTTTTTATTGATGTTAGATTGTTGAATTTTGTTGAGCTAGGATCATCTTTGCGACGTTTGCTTCGCTTGAGGTTCAGAGCTCTGGTTACCGGACGATGGTTCGGGAATTGATGAACTCTTACAAACTGGTAGTTGAGGTATTTTGTATTCAGGATAGATTTCTCATTGCGAGGTACAACAACATGCACGATCGCAATGGGTTTCTTTTCTTTATTGGACCATTTTGTGACGGTTATGGGGGGGAAGCCCTGCTGCAGGAACTCCGTTCGGACTTCTTCAGTTGGCAAGGTTTCGATCACACCCTTAATGAGGACGTGAAGCTTCCTGGCCGCTGGTGTCGGGGTAGAGTACGAATACTTTTATTAAAAATTTGGATGATGGCTTGTCGATCGGACTCCGTTTTGGGTGTCAAAAGGATTCCGTCGGGTCTTGTTTTTGCTGGTCCGTAAGCAATCTTGCTTTTCTTCAGGATGTTCATGACTTCCAGGAATACCGAGTTTTCTCGCAAGATAATCGGTTTGGGCTTTTGTGTGGTTGCAATTGGTGGTATTGCCAGCACTTTGTTTGGTTCTTCAGGTTGGGTAGACGATGTAGACGGCGGAGATTCGATCAGACTCGTCCCCAGAGCCCTCGGCCTCTTTTTCTTACGTCTTTTTGAACGGGAGGATGTCTGTTGATATCCTTCTGTGGCTGAGACTTGATCGTTTCCTTCTTCTTCGGGTAGTGTGGTTTCTAGAGTCTTTTCTTTGTCTTTGTTTTTAGATGCTATTTCTAACTCGAATTCTTTAATTCTGGCGCGCAGTTTGGATATTTCTGCTTTTAATTCTTTGTTTTCTAATATCATCGCTTTCATCTCTGAAGTTAAATCCTTCTGATTAAGCTGATATTCTTCTAATTCAGTTTTAACCCTTTCAACTTTTGTTTGAACTTACTCGGGTCTTTTTCTGCCGTGGCACATTTTGTTTTTGATTTGCCCATTTGAACAATTCGCGTTACACAACACTATCACTAAACGTTTTGCAAACATTTGCGAAACGATTGCGCAACCTAACCACACTTCCACTGAGATCTAACCTCCCTTTTTTGCTCTTCACACTGACCAGACTCTCTTCCTTCTTTTTCTTTCTTACCTCAAACTCGCTTTTATATTTGCGTAGGACACAACGAATGAAAGCAAAGTCATATACGTACAGAAATTTAACATCCAAGTTTCAAGAATGGATTGAAATAATTAATATGAAGTATATAGTATGTTTTAAAAGCTCTTACTCATGGCTTTCCCTGATATTTATTAAAAAATATACATTGCAACTTAAGGCATGATTGATTACTTGCCTTGCTTTTAAGTTGTTGTGAATATTTTATGTTGGGTGTTTTAATGTTATTAACAAAACAATTATTAATGTACTAATCTTTTAAAAACTCACATAAACCTTGCTCAGTAGAATAATTAATCGGACAAAACCTAAAATGTTCTCTGATTTCAACAGCTTCGATTTTCGCCTTTAATATAACAAATCTTAATATAACCGTAATTTGCTCTTTGTGGCTAAGATCAGGAGTACAATCTGATATAAGTGAATAATATATCGCATGTACGAGCATACACTTAATATATTTTTGTATTTTTTGCCCATTATTGAGTAGTATTTCGTTTTAAATTGTATGCCCTAAATAATGTGGCACGAGTTTTTTATTTAATTGGATTCTTTAAACGTGTTCTGCCATCATTGGGTCAAATTTAACTATCCTTTCTATAAGTTGTAAAAAAAATTCATTCCGGCTAAGAAATAAAGAGTCACAATTGCCTCCAAGTGCTAAATTTCGCTTCGCCAGGTACTGAATACAAAAAATAATTCTTTCTAAAACCGCAGACCATCTTTTCTTTTCTTGTAAAATAATACTTTCGTGTCTAGAAGTAACGGATGATTTAGATTTGAAAGTGCTTTCGAACTGAGCTAATTTTTGAAAAAAATGTATGTGACTAACTGACTGCTCATGCCTTTTTAAAATCCTTGATAGATGTTGCCAATCTTTGGACCTTCTTCCAGATAAACTATTACTCCCTACACCTAATATATCTTTAAACAATTTACATGGAAAACAAAATACTCTTTTTCTTAGAATACGTCCACTTACGGGATACTATTTGACCATTTTGCATTTTTTTTCCATATAGTCTTTTTCCTTAGAATACACCAACCACTTACGGGATACTATTCACATTTCATTAGTAGTATTATCTCCTTTTTAATTAAAGTTTCAGACCACATCTCTGGATCTTCGAGAGTCAAGACGTTTACAGCATCACATTCTACAATAGGTGATGAAGTCGAAGGAACTGAATCTAGATCTATAACCACCAAATTTTCGGTTTCTTGTGATATAACATTAATATCAATATTATCTCCTTGATGGTTTTTTCCTGACACAATTTCCTCCTCGTTAATAAATTATTCACCCCTCAACAAGTTTTGGGATAAATTATCCGAAACATTCGAAGGTAGGTGCTTCAGATTAGGGAAAAAAAGGTGGTTATATCTGATATACATTCTTTGAGTTTTTAATTTTATCCGACGTATTTTTCCATTATTGCGAACGTGGTAGACGTTTGCGTTTATTCTAACTATTCGCTATACTTAGAACTAAAATCAATATATGGTATTTAAAAAAATTGTACGTACAATTGTAATTGAAATATCGGTATACCTAACATAAAGAGTTTATGAGCAAAACTAAAATTTGTTACCTTAGGAAACAAAATTAAAATTTTTCTAACTTCTATAAATTCAATTTATATTAATCACAATATTCTACCGTGGCTTACCTTTAATCTTTAATCTTTACCGCCTTGGCTTCAAAGAGCCTCCAGTCACACCCCGCAGATATAAGCGACTCGTCATAAAAAATATATAAATCTGGACGCACAGCCGGTGCGTTCTTTATAAAGTACGAATTTGCAATATGAAATTGCAATCTACAAATGTGGTCGAACGGTACTGTATAATTAGAGTTGCCATACGTCCCGTATATACGGAACTATCACCGTATTTGAAGATTCGGTCCGGTATTTCGTTACGTTGTTGTTCTCCAAAATTATTGTAAACGGTTTTTTTTTGGTCGTAAATAATTATGTGTGGAGAAAATTTGTAAAAAATTTCCTTAAAAGAATGCCGAAATTGTTATTCTTATCATACATAGGTTTATTTGATGCCTGCAGTTTTTTAATGCACGAAAATGTGACGCACACACAGAGCTTTTTCGCCTACCTTGCTTAGCAAATTGATTAATTTTTTTTAATAGGAATTTATTTATTTGATTCACCAAATTCATACTGGCAGTTCTGTTTACCTATCTATCAACTAGAAACTAAAGGCTTTGAATTTTTCCCCAAAACCAATACTCAAAAACTGAAGGCATAGACTTTCCAATCTAAAAATAAGTCGTCAAAAGTCTTGTATGTGGCCCTCATTTTTTTGATGCACATTTTTTTGATTGATTCCCATTTTTTTCTTTCGAGTTCAGCTTTGTTTTGTCGCCCCAACGTGTTGTCGCCCGGGTGCTTTGAACCTGCTGCACCCGGGTTGAGCTGGCCCTGCATATCACAAAAACATTCACATTAGCCTGAAGGTTCTTTATGCAAATCGTCCAACATAGCTATACCACAGTACCTGAAATAGAAAACTGCTAAATCTTAAAAATAAACTAAGTTACATTCATCAATTCAAAATTATAACATCAAAATAAACTGATATTAGCATGTGCCAATTTAAAGTTAATTTTAAATTTTTGCTTAACACTTTATTTTCTAAGTTGATAATGAAAGTGACTAGATTAATTTCATTAATAAATACATTACATACATACCTATCTTTACTATTATTCAAAGATGTTACTCGCCATCTTCCGGGTTTCCGTTTCTTTTTCTATTTTTGAGTAAAAGATAATTACAACTTAATGTTTTAAAGTAGACACAATATGAGATAGTTGAACTTGAACAAGTACTTGTCAAATGTCCTGCCATTCAGCCGCAAATGCCGCATAGTGAGTAGCCAGCTTAGTAGGTAGCTTATTAGCGCCCGATGGTTAATTAGGAAATCCAAGAATCAGTACTAATTTACAACCTAATGGCTTACCTAGAAACTATTTAACTTTATTTTTTGATGAATGCCATTTTGAAAACATTTGCCACGAAATAAACAAGCAAACAAAAAAACAAAAAGAGCAAACGACCTATTTCGAATTCTAAAGAGAAGATCTAAATATATAAGCAATTAAAACATTTGAATCGGTGAGTTTGAAAACCGTACGTCCAAAACTTGACATTTTGAAATAAGATAGTTATTTTGTTTAAAATATGATTCTTCATCGATTGAGCATAAAAACCGTACTCTATACTTAGCCGTTAACGTAGTAGAGTTGGTTGTACCCGTGAAATGGAGAGAAGAATGGGGAGAATCTCAACAACAAAATAATAGGCAGTTGTTTGTTTAGAAGTGCATAGTTTGCTTCGTGTATATGTGTATTGTAAAAAATAGCTTGATATTGGTGATTTTTCAACAATTTCAAGAAAAATTATGTTATCCAATGATAGAGGAGAGGTTGAAAATACTATTAGTGTTAGCAGAAAAAGAAAAAAAGGATGCCGCTAGTTGGACACACAGCGCCATGAAAACAGTACTTTTGCAAAGCATATTTTTGGCTTTAAATCGTGAAAAGAAAGGAAAAACACGTTGTTGTGTTTTGAAAATATAACATAACTAAAGCAGATTCTAATTAATAATATATAACACGTTGTTAATATACTGTGCAATTTTTTTAAACCTGATATAGGCTAACTATTTTATTTGAAGTGATAGACTAGTATTTCAAAATGTAAAGTTCTAGAAAATAACTTGACTAAGAAAAAATTACAAACAATCCTTTCCGGTGTTGTCAGATTGCTTCAATGGATAGTAAAACAATATTTTTTAAATGGCAACACTATATTTTTTAACATAATCTCACAAATCTTAAAATTCGAAATAAAAAATGTTGTCACATTTCTTTATTGGAGTAGCCGTTTTAGACCAATTAGCAAAAACAACTAAAATAACCTGCAGTCGACAGTAACTGCTAACATAGCAATAGTAGGCCTTGGAAATTAAATAAAATTTGTGTTGTTTGAAAGGAACCATCATTATTGTGCTGTCATTGTGATATTTGAAAGTTCTTGTATCTGAATTGAAAGCTGTTGAATTTGTGTCTAAAAATACCGTTTTAATCCATTTGCTAAGATGAATGAATTATTTAATCAGAAAGAGAAAGTTGAATTAATTTTTCTATATGTTGGTTGCTTAAGTCTACGCGATGCGTGCGCTGAATTCCACTCAAGAAATCCCGATAAGTCTGTTCCAAATCCGGAGTTTTTAAGAAATAACTTAGTAAAACTAAAAATAACTGGTAGTATGCCCAAAAATTCGCAAAAGGTTCAAAAATGTTGTTATTGCAGAAAATATTCTTTTTTCAAATGTGGAAAATCCTCACAAGCAACGCACAAGAGTCCAACAGGTAGGTTGTTCTCATTCAAAGGTGTATTCCACTTTACAGGAGAACAATTATAATTCATACAAAATGACAAGGGTACAAGAATTGCATGACGATGATTGTGATAGAAGTTTGGAATTTTGCGACTGGTTTTTGAACAAGAAGCGTCATCAACTTTTTATTTAAATAACATGGTCGATAAACAAAATTACAGATATTGATCTGACAGGAATCCTTGTTGGGCTAAAGAAAGAAGAAGACAAAATAGTCGAAGAGTTAACGTATTGTGTGCAATCTGCAATAAAAATGTGATCGGACCTATCTTCATAGAGCAAAATTTAAATGGTGAACATTATTTAGAGTTATTGAGAAACAAACTTGCGTTTTTTATTGATGACTACTATGAGCTGGAAGAAGGCTAAATAATGTCTGAATAATTGTGGAGGGTTCATATATTTTTTTCCCTTTATTTGAGTTTTTCGCCACTATCTAAAACTCAAAAAATATCAATAATACCTGTTCTTATGTAAAGAAAGAATCACTGGGTAAAAGGTTTAAAGATAATAAATCTGGTTTAAAGATATAAAAATGTTATAAAAAATTTTACAAACTTTTAACGTTAACGTTTCGGAGGGTACTCTCCCCCCGTTTTCAAAACTAAACTAAAAAATAAATTATATTAATTTGTAATATATAAAGTAACGAGTGAAAGTAAATATATTTTTTTGTGTATGTCAAACGATACTTATTTTTGTCAATGTAAGTATCGTTGCATAGCATATCACTGCATAGCAAGAAGGGGTTTTGATAAGTGGCCTGCTAGGTGGCTTGACGTCACACCTTTAGACTTTTTCCTGTGAGGTTTCTTCAAAAACCAAAGTATACGTGACAGCTTCTAATTATATTGGTGAAATGAAACAATAAATTCGGCGAGCAATTAAAATATTAGTATTAATATATTTAAAAGAGTTCATTATTGTAGATTACAAGGAGGGTACCAGTTTGAGCATTTGTTAACATACTAATCGTTCATTAGTTTATAAAAGTTATTTTTTATTGTTATTTTAAACTAGTTTCTTTTAGCAAAAAAAAATAATTATTGATTGTTCTAAAACAACTACTCTAATAAAGAAAGGTGACATAATATTTTTTATTTTGAATTTTAAGATGTGACAAATTTTTAAAAAAAATATTGTTTTAGTAGCTACTGAAGAAATCTGGCAACTCCGGAAAGCAGTATTTATCAATTTTTTTTAGTCAAGTTATTTCCTACAACTTTGCATTTGGAAGTACTAGTCTATCACTTCAAATAAAAAAGTCGGTCTATGTATTTTTAAAAAATTACGCTATATATTAGTTATTTCCGGTTTTAGCGTTCCATTGTCCAGGTCCTTGTTAGGATATATTTGGCCACAAACTGCCCCCTGAATATCCTTCATGTTATGCGCACTACTCGGAATCTGATTGGTTCTTCTTTAAAACTAATAATTTTTGTATGAAATCTCACAGGTTGTCAGTTTAGTTCAGCTGTCTGAATGGATTTCAGTAATACTTCAGCCTTTTGAAATGATGGAGGTAGGTTCTTTCTGTGTTTAAGTAAATTAATATTGTGAATTTTCGTGATCGCAGGTAAAACTTGGTGACAAAATATTTCGGCTATGCAGGAACTTGATGATTGCTGCGGGCCTATCGGACATAACTGAAAATATGACCCCAAGATATCGGTCAATTTATATTATTTATACATATATTACTTTTGCTTTCCAATATGGTGCTTTATTTTTAGTGTTACTTGAATTATGCAATCAGATCTACCTATGTCAAAATTTAGACAGAGGTAATCACAAGCATTATTTTAGAAATCTTCATCATTTTTCCGATTGATATTACATCTTTTGAATATTTTAGTTTTCGAAATAGGAGGTGCCTGTATAAATGTTTTGATAATTCTGGTCAAACTTAAGATCTACAAAAAATCGCAGGTCATAAAATTGGTAAAACAGGGTATAAAAGAAACAAATGGGTATAGTGTAATGAATCATAACATACGCAATATTGTTTTGAGACAAATAAAATACTGGAATTCGATTAACTGGCCAATTATTATAGTGGCTATAGCAACTGGATTGTTTTTAATTATATTCAGTAAGTTACGAATATTTAAAAAATATATTTAATAATTTCGATTTCAGCGTTATTTCAGGCCCAACAATGCAAAAGCAATAACCGGGTAGAAGATTTTCCTACAATTATGTTCAATCCACTCAATAATTACTTTTTTTTATTTATTTATATCCAAAATATTTCAGCTCTAAGTCTATGTATATTGAATTGTGCATTATACACTTTACTTAATACAATAATTGTGAATGTGATTACACAGATAAAGGTAAGCATTTATAGATATAATTTAAGAAGAAATATGATTTCCAAATTTTTAAAATGATTTTAATTATTATTGAATATAAAATTACTGCCAAAAATTGTTTGAAGTTCATTAATCTTTCGTATAAGACATACTTGACTTTTTTTTAATTATTCAACTGTAAATTTTTTCCCAGTCATATGGATTGATGGGCCACATTTTTTAAGATATTCAATTGAAATCTAAACTTTAAACTCAGCTGACTACGAATTCACGAACAGGGTCAATTCTCGATATTTTGCTTCCCGTTAGAGATATCGAAAAAGGTTATTAAAAAAAGTTGTTCAAAATTCGCATTTTAAATTATTTTATTATTTTAGTCTATACACATAATTATTACAAATTTATTTTTTAATTTGATAATTAATGTGCTATGGAATGTAAAAACTTGATACATTGTCAATTTAATAGATTAATATATTCAAATATTTCAGTAAAATAAATAGCACTTACAAAGGACTAATTATTTTATTCTTATGGGAGAACAATTTTTGGTAATTGATTAAATTTATGAAAAAATATACAACAATAATTTTCATAATACAAATAATTAACTATTAAATGTGATCACTCTACTAGTCTTGTTTAGTTACTGTTTAGTTACTCGTCTAAGTTCCGGGATGCTGATTTCTTGACAGGCTTGCCTTTTTCTGGCACAAAGTTCATCTCGATTTCTGGTCCTTGTTTTATAAACTTTATTTTTGACCATTCCGAAAAAATAAAAATCGAGGTGTGCAATATGGAGAGACCTCAGAGGCCATAGTTCAAATGGACTGTTTCTTCCTATTCAGCGCATAGAACATTTTTGGTTCAACGATTGACGAACAATCCTTGAATTGTGGACGGATGCACCATCTAGCTGCAAATGCATATCCTGTTGCACATTATGAGAAAAATTTTCAATTGCATCCCAAAATTCCCGCTGGGGGAGTTAACTTAACGACCAGCATTCAATGATACATTAAAGAAAAATGGACTCATTATTCGGATTCCTAAAATCCTACACCAGACATTGACTTTATGGGAATATTGTATTTAAAGAAAAATGGTCTAATTATTCGGTTTCCTAAAATCCTACGCCAGACATTGACTTTCTGGGAATATTGGCTTTTACAATTTATAACCCAATGAAGATTACCTCTGGCTCTACAGTTTTGTAGTACAGTATCTACAGTTTTGAGACGAAACAACTCCATTAATGGTGAATGTAGCCTCATCAATAAACATAATCTTCTTTAGGAAATGTCTGTCATTTAAAAAGTTACCTTGGGCCCAATAACAATAGTCTAACCTTTTATTATTTATCGGTTTATAGTGACGAACGAAACATCTCATTTTATTGATTGATTTGTCCGTTACTCTGTGATAGTTCATTTTTTAAATCGAATAAAATAATTTTATACTTTGTTATCAATTACTTTTATTTTTAAATTTTTGTGACTATAACTTCGTAAATCGATTTTACATTCTCAAATACTATTTTACAATTAAGGTATTACAGCTGTTTATCCTATATACCTAATTTTACACTTTTATTGGGGTTAATTTTTTACAATATTTTAAACAGTGGGGAATTTTGGAGATCTATCTGATCGTTTAATAGCTGTCTATACGGGTCTTTATTATATTTATAAATTTCGATAGCTCCTAAAATGTTTAATTTTTTACTTTTTGGCGCTGAATGTAAAAGGTTTTAATTTGTAATCTTATAATTTTTTGCTTTTTGGCGCTGTATGTAAAATTTTTAAATTTGTCTCTCTATCTCGGGAAATATATGTCCGGTATTTATAAAATGGTTCGCAAAATTAGAGTGTTGTTTCTTTAATATGTAGGTAGATTTGTGCTATTTGCAAATTATGTTTCCTTAAAGAGCGAGCTATTTGTTCTGAAATTGGACCGAAATATGAAATTTTACAGTATTTTTTATAACTTGTTTGTTTTACTTTGGGGTATACTTGATGAATTAGTAATTGTTTTCGTTTTCTATTTATTAAGTAACTAATTTTGAAGCCGTTATTTTGTGCTATTAGTTTAATTTTTTTTTATATCATAGACGATAAAATCGGAGAAACAATTTTACAAATTATTAATTAAAAATATATTAGACAATCACATAAACTATTAAATCTTTCTAAATTACAGTTAAATGACAAACAACCAGAATATTCACCACAATATAATTTCTATAAAAGGTCCATTACACTTATCAAGTACGGTTTTCACAAATAAAGAGATTAATTTGTTTGAAAATGGCCTGAAATATAACCCAAATATTAAACAAAGTAAAGTTTTGGAAAATATAATATCTGATACTATCCCTTGAAAATATCCCTAATTCAGATTTTACAAAAGAAAAAATTAAATGAACTCTAGAAATTAATCGAGAATACCCCAACAAAAATGGAGACCATATTATCAAATCCATTAATTCTAAAATCAAAAATAATAATTTAGTTATGACTAAATCAGATAAAGGGAATTCAATTGTTATTCTAAAAAAAAAACCTACGAAACAAAAATTAAAAACTTTCTAGATAATGAAGATCTCGAAAAAATGACCCTACCACAAAAATGCAAAACAAGTTAAAATCAGCAATAAAACATATAAACACAATTTTGTCAAACGAAGATAAATATAAAATAGTCAATATAACTCCTGCTCCTCCAAAACTGTACAGTTTAATTAAAATTCATAAAGAAAATTTTCTAATAAGACAGGTAGTTTGGTACACAAATAGCCCTTTAAGAAACCTAGCTTTTTGCTTAAATAATATTTTCAAAAGCATAACGAATTTCTCGCCAAAACAGTCAATAAAAAACTCGGTGGACCCTACAAAAAAGCTTAGCAAACTATCTATACCAAAAACGGGTTTCTAGCATCCTTTGACGTTAGCAACATGTTCCCGAATATTCCGAACAAAGATTGCCTACAATTAATAGATAATTTACTCATAAAAAATAATATGGATTCAATTATTGAGCAAGATATTTTAGAGCTCTTTAACTTATGCATTAAAGAAAATTATTTTTAATTTAATAGCGGTTTTACAAACAAAAGGATGGTCTTGCAATGGGTTCCCCACTAAGCGCTTTATTATCAAAACTGTTTATGTCAAACTTGGAACATAATTTTTTAAAAACGGATAAAGCAAAAAATATATTGTTTTGGTTTAGATATGTAGACGACATTTTGGTTTATTATACTGGAAATAACAGACAAATAGAAGAAACATTTAAATTTAAACCATTTAAATAGTATCCATCCAAAAATAAAATTTACACCTGAAAAAGAACAAAATGAAACCATTAATTTTCTGGATCTTTCAATATCCAAACAAAATAATAATCTAGAATTTAATATCTATAGAAAACCCACATACTCAGATATAACAATTATAAAACAATCAATCCACCCCATTACCCATAAACATGCAGCATATAAGTCTATGGATCCACCGAACTTTCACAATTCCACTATCTGAAAAATAGAACTAGAAAAAATATAACCAATAGCACAAAATGTCGGCTGCAAAGAAAAAGAAATGAGTTATAAAGTTATTAGTTATTAATAAATAGAAAACGAAAACAATTACTAATTCATCAAGTATACCCAAAAATAAAACAAACAAATGATAAAAAACACTGTAAAATTTAAAATTTCCGTCCAATTTCAGAACAAATACCTCGCTCTTTGAGGAAACATAATTTGCAAATAGTGTTTAAAACTCCACAGTCAAACAGTAAATTACTTAAAACATCACAAAATACAAAATCTGGAGTTTATATGTTAAGTTGCAGCGACTGCAGTAGCTGATACGTGGGATAAACCAGCCGAAAATTTCAGACAAGATTCAAAGAACACAAATCGGCGTACATATTAAAGAAAATTGTAAATTTGCGAACCATTTCATAGATACCGGACATATATTTCCCGAGATTATAAATTTAAAAATTTTACATACAGCGCCAAAAAGCAAAAAATTAAACATTTTAGAAGCTATTGAAATTTATAAATATAATAAAGACCCGTCTTGGTTCTATAACAAATGTCCAGCCAGTAAATAGCCGACTTATGACACTATCCTTCAAGTGTGCTAACAAAAACTATATATTAATCAATGCACACTTCCCAGTTAACGAAGAAAATTAATCTAATCCTGAAAAAGTCCTGGGAAATTCTGGAAAAGACTATCTCTAAAATTTCCTTCTAACCATGTAAAAACCCTATTGGGTGATTTCAACGCCCAACTAGGGAAAGAAAAAAAGTACAGGAAACAGTCGGCAGTTTTCCCGCTCATAAATGGACTAACCATAAAGGTAGAAGATTGGTTGAACTATGTTCGCAGTTTAATCTAAAAATAATGTCAACCCATTTTAAGAAGAAAATAGCAAAACAAAAGACCTGGAGGTACCCACACACGTACATGGGTGAATTTCAAATTGACCATGTGGCCATTTCGTACCCCAATTATAAAGAGATTTTGAATGTTCAAGTCAGGAAAGGAGCAAATATAGACACGGATCACTACCTGACTAGAATCAAACTTAGCTTAAAACCTCGAAAACGTATTCAAAAGGGGCTGCTAATACTAAAGTTTGACCCAACGAAAATAAAACCAGCCCTAACAGAAGAGCTTGATAAAGAACCTGCACAGAACTGGCAAGAATTAAAACACAAAAATTATTAAAACAGCCTTAAACTTGGTCCCTTTACAAAAACGTAGAAAACATCCGTGGTGGGATGAAGTTTGCGAGCAAGCAGTATTAAGACGAAGTAAAGCATTCAAAGATTGGAACAGTCAAAAAATAGCAATAAACTATAACATCTTTTTGGAAGTAAGAAAAGAAACATGGAAGTTAATTAGACAAACTAAAAGAAAATATGAAAACAATCACCTCAATGAAATAGAAAAAGATTTCCAAAAAAATAACACCCGAAACTTTTACAAAACATTTAAAACTAAATTAACAGGCTATCAACCGCAGAGTCTATGCTTTCAAAAGGAAAGCGGACAATTAGCTCTAAATAACCAAGACAATTGCAAAGAACTTACGAAATATTTTGAACAAATACTAAACTGTCCTGAGCCCTTAAACAGATTACCAACACTAAACCCTAAACAAACAAACCCAGATTCATTACCATCGAATGAAGAAGAAATAATTAGGCAAATCAAGCGGCTTCAAAATAACAAAGCTTCTGGTGAAGATGGAATCACTGCTGAACTTTGGAAATCCGCCGGTCCAGGTACAATCAAGGAAATAACCAAAATTCTACAAGAAGTTTGGCGAACCGAACGGATTCCGGAAGATTGGAAAGATGCTCTAATCCATCCACTACATAAGAAAGGAGATAGAACGGATGTAAACAACTATAGAGGAATATCTCTTCTCCCAGTTTGTTACAAGATTTTATCTCAATGTCTACTAGACAGAGCACAGGGACAGTTAGAACCGAACATTGGTGAATATCAAGCAAGTTTTCGACCGGGCAGATCCTGCCCTGAACAGATCCTGAATCTAAAGTTGGTTCTAAGATATCAAAAACTGTACAATAAAAATCTCGTCTGTACATTTGTGGATTTCAAAAAAGCATATGATTCTATTGACCGCGAATCTTTATTCCGAATCTTGAAAGAACAAGGACTAGATCTGAAAACGCTGGCAATTATTAAAGCAACATTAACTAACACGAGGTCAAAAGTTAAATTCATGGGTGACATCTCAGAGCTCTTCGAAATTAAAACTGGTGTGAGACAAGGGGATGGACTCTCGCCACTCTTATTTAACTGTGTTCTAGAAAAAGTAATACAGAAGTGGCGTGAAAAAAAGTCGGCACTGAATATTGACCAGCCCATTAAACTGGGGAGAACCAACATCAAAATTGATTGTCTGGCATTTGCTGATGATCTAGCAATTTTAGCTCAAGATGTATTAACGGCACAGAAACAGATTGAAATCCTAAAAGAAACAGCAGAAAAGGTAAGACTCCAAATTTCCTTTGAAAAGACATAATACATGACCTGCAACAGACAAAGAACACCATTTCTAAAAACAAAATATGATAACATCAGACGAGTCTCTCAATTCAAATATTTGGGTGAAATAATCATGGAAAATGGGTTGGAAAAAGCAGCCAATAAGGGTAGATGTCAAAAAATGGAAACGGCATTGAGACTTACACAAAATATTTACAACAAAATATCTAAACTATCTAAAAACACAAAACTGAGACATTACAACACGGTTATTAAGCCAGAATGTCAATATGCTGCAGAAACGCTCATTTTGAATAGAAAGAGGGACATCGAGGACATTGAAAAGAAGGAAAGAAAAATCATAAGAAAAATCCTAGGCCCCAAACAAATAAATAGCACAACATACCGACTTCGAGAAAACCAAGAAATCAAACAATACACAGATATACATAGCGATATAAGAAAGAGAAGACTTAAGTTTTACGGACACATGAAACGTATAAATCCGAGTAGGCTAACTAGACAAATAGTCGAATTTTATGAAAATAGCAGCAGAGCTAAAATAGAAATAATTAAATGGATTACGGCAATTAAAGAGGACCTAAGATCAGCAAATATTACACAAAGTGAAATTCAGGATAGAGGCTGTTTCAGACACAAGGTTAACGTTTTTAAGGTTGGCCAGAGAGAAAAATGTAGGAAGACTGGAACAACTTGGTCTGACGAAAGGAAAAAAGCACATAGCGAAAGAATGAAATTAGTATGGGCTCAAAGGAATACTAACAACAACAAACGCCTCTAATTGTACTTCGCGTGGTCCACCAGGGCCCACACGTGAATAATAATAAAGACCCGTCTAGACAGCTATTAAACGATCAGACAGATCTCCGAAATTTTCCACTATTTAAAATATTGTAAAAAATTAACCCCCAATAAAAGTATAAAATTGGGTACATAGGGTAAATAGCTCTAATACCTTAGTTTTAAAGTAGTGTTTGAGAATGTAAAATCGTTTTACGAAACTATAGTCACACAAATTTAAAAATAAAAGTGATGGATAACAAAATATAAAATTGTTTTATTCGATCTCATTTATTCTTGCTAATATTCAGTTGGGACAATAACTCTCTAAGGCTGATCCATGGATTTGCTGGAGTTGCCGCCAACATAACGTTATCCTTAGGATGCGAGTGTTATCGACTTCTCTTTCAGGAAGTGCCTTCTCTTCAGTAAAAAGAGGTAAGTACGCTAACATAAAGCCGAAACACCTTCAGTGTAATTGGCAAATGAGATAAATCAAATAATATCTTAAGATACACCCCCTCTGGTACTTGCCCCCCAGAGGGTAGTGGTGCGAAGCGGTTGGCCCACCTCGTCCGGCGATCAAGCTGCGAAAACACCAAGGAAGAGAAGATAAGGGTTTTTTAAGTAGCAAGTGGCTATGGAAACCTTATCCCATCTACCTGCAGTGAAGTTTCGGGATTATTTTAGAAAATAATCTCGGGTGGATGTAGGGCGCGAAACGCGCGAAAAGGGTATTATCGACGATGTTGACCTTTTTGCTGGATTTTAATAACACTGGCAGTGTTATTGAAAAGAGGATTTACAGCGGCTGTTTTTCCATGGGAGTAATGGGAATCATATCCATTTCTATTCCAGTAATGCGGGCACGTTGGGGATGTCTCAAGTTAAACTGATCTGCAACTTCTCTGCTACTACGAGCAAAATCACCAAACAACCGGATTATTTTGATTTTTTCTCTTAAAGTCAATGGCATTTTAATTATGTGATCAATGATTAGAACTTAACGCAATAAATTCGAAGTTTAATTTGACTGACATTTAATACTAGTGTCAAATTATTATGACACATCATGTTTCCATTGCACACTAATTTTCAAATTAAAAAATAAACTTGCAATAATTTTGTGTATAGATCAAAATAATAATAAAAAAATGCTAATTTTGTCATGAAACTGTGGGGTTAAAATAATATTCTGAACAACTTTTTCTAATAACTTCTTTTCGATATCTCTAACGCGAAGCAAAATATCTAGAATTGACCCTATTTGTGAATTCGAAGTAAGCTGAGTTTCAAGTTTAGATTTCAGTTGAGTATCTTAAAGAATGTGACCCATCAACCTATATGACTGTACAAAAATTCTGATCTGTGTTCCTCCAAATAGCGAAAATATGGAGGTGTCATCATCTTAAATGCGACACACTGTATATATACAGAGTGATTCACGGTACATTAGACGTTTAGGGAGAACTACTTCAAGTAAATATTTAAAATTTTAGACATTTATGTAAATAAACATGTTCTCTCTATTTAAAATATTTTCTGTGCTGCAGTGTTGCCAAATCTACTTGTAGCTGATACTAACTTTGTTTTTTTAAATGGAATCTTGAGCTATTTTCGAAATAAAAAATATTTTTTAAGAAATTTGGGAAGAAACATCTCTGAATATAAATATATTTTTTTTTACAACTAGCACATTATTAGTTTGATAATTCATAATTAGCGTATTTAAGTAAGTAATTGTCTTAGTAAAGAATGGAAGGAATTAACTATTCGAATGAAGTGTTCATGAATTTGTTTATTTTATATGGACAGTGTGACAAAATTATCGATCGCACCTGTTGAAAATTTAACGCAATGTATTCTAACTTAGCATGAATGAATAAAACATAATTTAGACGGATTCAAACAAATTTTATAAATTTTCGTTTTACGAAGGAATTTGACCAAGCCAGTAGCATCTGATGAGGATAACGACTTTAACATTCTGGCTCATTTTCATGCGTATTCACAGTCTTTTATTAGAAGTATTTTTTTTTACAACCAGCACAGCTAAATACCCAAATTTTTGAATTCGATCACTTAATAGGTCCTGATAATATGACATAAGAATTAATTTATCGTATACAGGGCGTTTACAAAATAGTAATGTTTTGATATGAATTAAATATTCATTTTGTGTAGGAATTTTAAATAGAACACCCCATATTTTATAAAATAGTTCAAAAGGGCAATAAATTTTGTATCTAAAAGTATTAAGTGATGATATACCTATTTTTAAAGGTTTTCGTCTTATATACAAAAAACCAAAATAATGTCATTAAAGCAAAGATAACGGTTTATTTTATTTTAGTAAACAATAACACAAAATTAAAATTAGAAACATAATACTGTTTAAAAAACTATTTGTATAGCAAATGTTCGACGTTGGACCCCTTCCGTGACGGCTCTTCTTATCTCAAGAGGATCTAAGGTTGCGAATGCTTGATTCACTCGATCTTTTAACTTCTCTCAAGTGTTTACTGGTGTTTTGTAGATATTGCCTTTTACAGTACCCCAAAAATAGAAATCAAGGGGCGTTAATTCGGGTGACCTCGGCGGCCAATTTCATGGACCCAAACGTCTAAACCACTGGTCTTGGAATAGTTTATAGAGTTGCCTGCTTACTTCTTCTGTACAGTATGCCGGAGTACCATCAAGCGGGCATCAAGCACCACCAGCTACTTTGATACACTGTCAGTGGAAGGTTTTCTGTCAAATCCTCTACTACTGTTGTTACTATTTTTAGATACTTTCGTGAAATGAACTGTTCATCGTAAATAAAGTATCGAATTTGTTCGTCCATGATTAAACAAACATTTTTTTGGAATGCGGAATCCCTGGTAAAATGACGATTTTTATTGGCCCAGAAGTGATAAGTTCGTCTGTTCAAAACCCCTCTCAAAAATTTGGTCTAATCAGTCCAGATTATTTTTTGTAAAAAATGTGGATCTTCCTGGAAATAAACTAATAATTTTTCACAAAATTCCACTCTTTAAGGGCAGTCGTCTATATATATATATATATATATATATATATATATATATATATATATATATATATATATATATATATATATATATATATGTATATATATATATATATATATATATATATATATATATATATATATATATATATATATATATATCATCGTTCTTTCAGCTACAATGCTGCTAGATTGTTTAACTCTCTAAGTAGAGATTTGAGATGTCACTTAATGTTCTACAGAAAGCACATCAGATTTAAATTTAGGGAATATCTGCTATCAGCGCAGAGATAGAGCCTTGTATGTTATTTTATGATTATCTTCTTTTTTTTTCATTGATGAATCTTTTTAATCATTTTCCTTGTTATTACTTGTTTTGTTTCTATGTTTTAGTTTCGTATATAGGTTGTTATTATTTGTATTTTTTGCCTACAGAATATTAGTTTATGTTTATATACATTATGTAATTGGTTTTTGGATACGGTTTGAGTATGAGTGGCTCGTTGAGCTAGACTTCGCCCTATCCTTTAACATTTGATTGAGTAATAAAGACATTTATTATTATTATTATATATATATATATATATATATATATATATATATATATATATATATATATATACAGTACTTTTTTACAGTAATTAGCCACCCTCATTATTACTTTTCGCAATGAAGATTCGCTCTTTAAAAATTTACTTTATTAAGTGCTCAAAATGTCCACCACTATTAGATAAAAAATAGTACAATCTGTTCTCGAATTCTTTTTGAGTGTTTTGAAAGATGCCCTTTTTAATTAACCAGCATGAATCCATAATTCTATTTCTTAGGTCCTGAATATCCTGTGGCGGAGTTTTGTATAAAACTGTCTTCAGATAACCCTGAAGAAAGAAATTCAGTAGTGCTGTATCCGGTGCTATATCCGGTGCTACATCCGGTGCTGATCCAGCCTTTGTCGAACATACAATGCGTAGTGTGGTGGTGCGCCGTCATGTATAAAAAAGTATAAATGTTGTTCATCCAGCAGTGGGATTTCTTCTTCATCGATGTGGTTTTCTAAGCACTGTGTTTTGGGCTGAGTGGATCGATTTCATTTTCCAATAAGTTTAAATACAATTTACGAATTAATTTATCTTCAATAAAAACCGGACCTATTAGTTCATTGTCCAGAATTCCAGCCTAAACGTTAATCTTTTGAAACACATGTAGATTGTTATTACTCTCGAAACACATGTAGATTGTTATTATCCCACTATATGCAGTTATATTTATTTACAAAAGCATTAACGAAAAATGCCGAAGAATACTAAATTTGTAAGGGTCATAAAGAACCATCGGTTGCTTATTCACGTTATTACACACGGACTCAATCTTTTTTGAACAAATTTTATTACATAATGATGATCTATATTATTGTCTGGATGCTTTTCATTAAAAAGTCGGGTTGTGCATTAAAATAAAAATCTCTTCTCTTCTAAAGTATATATATATATATATATATATATATATATATATATATATATATATATATATATATATATATATATATATATATATATATATATATATATATATATATATATATATATATATATATATATATATATATATATATATATATATATATATATATATATATATATATATATATATATATATATATATATATATTCAACTGACACCCCTTGACAAACATTTCAAAATCGGCACTTCTGATAACAATACTTTTAATTTTAGCTGCGATGAGGAATAAAGTGTGTATTAAAACACAAGTGAGCGACGAATTAAAATAAAAAGTATTTATCTTAGTTTTCATATTAGGAAAGGAAAAATGGTGTGCTTAAAAAAATTAAAACAAACATTGTAAACTGAATGTTACAACTTCGTGAAATACTTTTTCAAATTTATTTTCCCTGTATTATGAGAACGGGTCAAGTGATAACAGTTTTGTAAACGCAATTTGATTAGGATTTTCGAGACATTTAAAATGATGTGTTACAAGATAGGGGCTGCGATTTAAAATTTTTAGGTAGTGGTTGCTGGAGATTTTGAACTTCCCCCTTGACATATAAATTGACGTGTATATTGTCTAGAGCTAAGTTTTATTGCTAAAATAAATAATGAGGGTGGCCATTTTTTAAATGAAAGCACTGTATATACATTATTGTATATTTAAGGTACTTCAATATCAATTCACGAATTATGATAAGTGTACTGATAAAGGAGATAATTGTACCGAAAACGAAGACCTGATTATATCTAGATTAAAAAGTATTATTCAAAAACAAAATAAAATTATCAGGTAAATGTATATTGTAAAGTTACTTATTGAATTTTTGATCCACTACAGTGGATCCACTTTTCTTGAGATACCTGAAAAATTATTATGTTTTACAGGTACACTGGTGACTTAAATAAAGCTATAACAAATGCTATTCTGATTGAATACTCGGTAACTTCTCTTCTGATTGCACTTGTCGTAATTACAATTGCCAAGGTATGATTTTTTCTTATTATAAACTATCCTATATCGGTTATATTATATATATATATATATATATATATATATATATATATATATATATATATATATATATATATATATATATATATGTATATATATATATATATATATATATATATATATATATATATATATATATATATTTATATTTATACATCATCATCATCATCATCATCAGCCCGTGTCGATCCACTGCAGGATGAAGGCATGTTCTTCAGCATGTTTCCAACTTTCACGGTGCTGGGTTTTCCTCTGCCACTCTGGTCCAATATACTTAACGATGTCATCAATCCATCGTGCTTTCAGCCTTCTTCGCGGACGTTTGCGATCAAGCGGTATCCACTCCAGGATTGCCTTGGTCTATCTGTCATCCCATCGCCTCGCTTTATGGTCGACCCACTCCATTTCAATCGCTTTACTCTTCCAATGATGTCACATACTTTCGTTTGTTCCCTGATCCATGCGCATGACTTTCTGTCTCGTCTTGTAATGCCAAGCATACATCTTTCCATTCCCCTCTGGGCGACTCGAAGTTTGTGAATTGATTGGGATGTGAGTGTCCAAGTTTTACTTCCGTATGACATAACAAGTAGAACGCACTGATCAAAGACATTTCTTTTCAGACAAAGTGGGAGTCTGCTCTTAAACACAATGTTGAGCCTGCCAAATGCCAGTCAGCCACATTTAACACGTCGTTCCACTTCGCGGGCGGTATTCCCCTCCATTGAAATCATCTGCCCAAGATATATAAAGCTGTCCACAATCTCCAAATCCCTTCCTAAAACTGAAATTTTTCTATCCTATTGAACATAACCTGACTCTTTCTCAGGTTTATTTTCAAGCCAAATGGTTCGCCAGCCCTTTGCAGTTGTATGCTTCTTTGCAGCTCCTCTGGGTCTTGTGAAAGGAGAACGATATTCCCAACATATTCCCAACCTATTCCCACATCCTATTCCCAATCCAGTTTACGGAATACTTCTTCAAAGCCAGCTGAGAAAATAACAGGCGATATTGCGTCACCCTGTCGTACAACTCGTTCTACATTAATTCCCAGTTCAAGATCATCAAGGTGAATTGTGGCTGTAGCTCCAACATATATTGATCCTAATAGGTTTACACATGCTTTATCTACCCCTGGGCTAAGCAGTGCATCCATTATTGCATGCTTTGAGATGGAGTCAAATACTTTTTCGTAGTCGATAAAAGCCAAGCACAGTGACATGGTGTATTCGTTGTGCTTTTCTATGGCCTGCTGTACAACCTGGATGTGATCCATTGTACTGAATCCATTTCTGAATCCTGCTTGTTCTCTTGGTCGTGCGTAATTCAGTTGTTTTAATATTCTTTTAGAAATTATCTTAGTGAAAACTTGTGTACATTACTGATAGGAGGCTTATTGGACGGTAGTTCTTTAAATCCTCCTGTGCTCCCTTTTTATGTAGAAGGATCACTTTTGCATTTTTCCATAAGTCAGGTACTTTTTGTTCTTTAAGGCATTTTGAATATAATTTTGTCAGTGTTTTATGTAACGTCCGACCACCAGCTTTTAGCATTTCGACAGTTACACTGTTTTTTCCTGGACTTCGACTTCGACTTCGACTTATTTTTCCAGGTTTATTGGTTAGCCCTGTTGGCTCTTACCAGTTTCTATTGAATTCTCCGTTCTTTCGGGTGTATGTCAGCAAGCTTTCAAAGGCTTAGGGGCTTCTATCTAGCCCAGGAATTAGCGACTAGGCAAACCTTGCTTGGTAAAACCTAATCGTCTTTTATTCAGGTTGATGAAATTCTTCTATTGAATTTTGGATTATTGAAAATAAGATGAATTATTTTACTGCTACGGAATTGGGTCCTAAGACCCAAAAGCCTCCGAGATTTACGATAAATTTCGCGCACTTTGAGATCCGGAATGGTTTGATGGTGGATCTTGCATTCTTCCGTCGACTTGAGATCTGTTGAGATTTGGTTATTGGTTCCCGACAAGTTCAGGAATGATTGAGATGGGTATTTTTCACTTGATTCACTATGGTGCTGCGGAGATTATATCTTCGCAGCTGTAGTTAGGTTGGATTTTTTCCTTCGTTTCTTGCGGGCTATTGCACTAGTCGGTCTTTTATTTTTTTGTTTTCTTCCGGCTATTAATAGCTTTCAGAACTGGATGATCAGTTTGGGATTGCCCGTGGCTGCAATTGGTGCTATTGCCTCCACGTTGGTCGGTCCTTAGGTTGAGTAGACTAAGTACTTGAGTAGATTCGAACTGGCTTCCCCCAAAAGCCGTCGGCACTCTCTTTTCCTCACGTCTTTTTGGTCGGGAGGATATCTGCAGATGTCCTTCCGTGGTAGAGACTTGATCGTCTCCTTCTTTGGGTGGTGTGGTTTCTGGAGTCTGTTGGTCTTTGTTATTAGACGTTATTTCTAACTCTAATTTTTTATTTATTTATTGCAGATTTGGTCTATCTGCTTTCATTTGTTTGGTTTCTAAGATATCTGCCTAATCCGAAGTTAATTTCTTCAGATAAAGCAAGAATTGATTGCTGAATTCTTGAAGTAATTCATGCAAGGATCTTTCTGCCATAGCAGTTTGGGTTTTTGATTTGCCCATTATTGAACAATTCACGTTACACAATACTAACACTAAACGTTTAACAAACGATTGCAAACGATTGCGTAATATTGCGCAATCTTACCACACCTTTACTGAGATATAACCTCACTTTGTTGCTCTTCAGAATACGTGTGCACTCTATGAAGGCATTGACCAGACTCCCTTTCCTAGAGCCTTGCTGTTCTTCATCTATTCTATAGCATTTGTTACTTCCTCCACTAGAATGTCTGTCATTTGTTCTTCCGTGGGTATTGTCTTTAATTGGTTCTGATCTTCATATAACTGGGAATAAAATTATATATATAGAATATAGAATAAAATTTTCTGACAACCTCTAACATTTGCGTACACGCCCTGCATACTGTGCTATCGTCACGCTTTAATGCATATATTTGCGTTCTTTTGTTTATCAGCTTCTGTTTAGACTTGTTAATTCCTTTATTTTCTTCCAGGGTTTTCTGCACTAACTGCATGTTGAATCGGCGCGTGTCATCTCTGATACGTTTTCTTATAGTTTTGCAGAGCTCAGTGTACTCGATCCTGCCAAAAGGTCTACCTGCATTTCTCATTGCCCGCCGTTTCTTCATTAAATCAGTGGTCTCACTCTAGATTTTTGTCTGTTTGAGACATTTTTCTTCTGGTGCTATTGAAGCAGCCGTTTGAAGCACATTGTTGACGATTTCTTCATATTGAAGTGATAGTTCCACTTCCTCCGGATCTTGTAACACAGCAAACCAGTAACACTGCAAACCAACAAAGCAATCTCAAAATCGCTTCCTCTCTCCAGCAGTTTCCCAAAATCCACTTTGCCCTTCTTTGATCTTACCATTCTTTCGTGTTCTCTTCGACAGTTAATCCTAACTTTTGCTCGTACCATTCGGTGGTCATTTCCAACATTAAAATTGTTAAGGACAGTACAATTACAAAATATTGTTTTATTGTTGGTCATGATGTAGTCAATTTCACTTGTGAGCCCAGAAGGACTTTTCCAAGTCCATTTTCTGGTGATATTTTTCTTATAGAACGAATTCCTAATATATAGTTTTTGTCCTTCAGCAAAATCAACCAATCTGTCACCCTTATTATCTCGCTCACCAGTTCCATATGGGCCAGTTGCATTTTCGTCAGTTCTTGTGGTTCCAATTCTGGCATTAAAATCACCCATTAGAGTTTTGTATCTACATTTCTCCTTGTATAAAAGCTGGACCACATCGTCATAAAATTCCTCAATTTCCTCATCACTATGGCTTATAGTTGGTGCATAAGCTTGGACGATTTGAAGCCTAAACTTTTTATTCAGCTGAATGACGCAGAGCAATAACGTACTTTATTATTATTTTACTACACTGTCCTACAGCTTTCGATTGATGATGAATCCAATTCCGCCACATCGGTCATTTTCCGTACCTCGAGTGTAAAGTACGTGTCCAGTTGGTTCCAGTTTCATTAACTCTTCACCCTTTCATCGTGTTTCACAGAGCCCAATAATATCCCAATGTATATATATATATATATATATATATATATATATATATATATATATAGTTTAATGGGCTGGTCAATATTCAGTGCCGACTTTTTTCACGCCACTCCTGTATTACTTTTTCTAGAACACAGTTAAATAAGAGTGGCGAGAGTCCATCCCCTTGTCTCGCACCAGTTTTAATTTCGAAGGGCTCTGAGATGTCACACATAAATTTAACTTTTGACCTTGTGTTAGTTAACGTTGCTTTAATAATTGCCAGCGTTTTCAGATCTAGTCCTTGTTCTTTCAAGATTCGGAATAAAGATTCGCGGTCAATAGAATCATATGCTTTTTTGAAATCCACAAATGTACAGACGGATTTTTATTGTACAGTTTTTGATGTCTTAGAATCAACTTTAGATTCAGGATCTGTTCAGGGCAGGATCTGCCCGGTTGAAAACCTGCTTGATATTCACCAATGTTAGGTTCTAACTGTCCCTGTGCTCTGTCTAGTAGACATTGAGATGGAATCTTGTAACAAACTGGGAGAAGAGATATCCCTCTATAGTTGTTTACATCCGTTCTATCTCCTTTCTTATATAGTGGATGGATTAGAGCATCTTTCCAGTCTTCCAGAATCTGTTCGGTTCGCCAAACTTCTTGTAGAATTTTGGTTATTTCCTTGGTTGTACCTGGACCAGCGGATTTCAAAAGTTCAGCAGTGATTCCATCTTCACCAGAAGCTTTGTTATTTTTAAGCTGCTTGATTTGCCTAATTATTTCCTCTTCATTCGATGGTAATGAATTTGGGTTTGTTTGTTTAGGGTTTAGTGTTGTTAATTTGTTTAAAGGCTCAGGACAGTTTAGTATTTGTTCAAAATATTTCGCAAGTTCTTTGCAATTGTCTTGGTTATTTAGAGCTAATTGTCCGTTTTCCTTTTGAAAGCATAGACTCTGCGGTTGATAGCCTGTTAATTTAGTTTTAAATGTTTTGTAAAAGTTTCGGGTGTTATTTTTTTGGAAATCTATTTCTATTTCATTAAGTTGATTGTTTTCATATTTTCTTTTAGTTTGTCTAATTAGTTTCGATGTTTCTTTTTTTATTTCCAAAAAGATGTTATAGTTTATTGCTGTTTTTTGACTGTTCCAATCTTTGAGTGCTGTACTTCGGCTTAATACTGCTTGCTCGCAAACTTCATCCCACCACGGATGTTTTCTACGTTTTTGTAAAGGGTCCAGCTTTAAGGCTGTTTTAATCATTTTTTGTTTTAATTCTTGCCAGTTCTGTGCAGGTTGTTTATCAAGCTCTTCTGTTAGGGTTGATTTTATTTTCTCATTTTATCATCTCACTTTTGAATAAGTTTTTGAGGTTTTAAGCTAAGTTTGATTCTAGTCAAGTAGTGATCCGTGTCTATATTTGCTCCTTTCCTGACTTGAACATTCAAAATCTTTTTATAATTGGGGTACGAAATGGTAACATGGTCAATTTGAAATTCACCCATGCACGTGTTTGGGCACCTCCACGTCTTTTGGTTTGTTATTTGCTTCTTAAAATGGGTTGACATTATTTTTAGATTAAACTGCGAACATAGTTCAACCAATCTTTTACCATTATGGTTAGTCCATTTTTGAGCGGGAAAACTGCCGACTGTTTTCTTGTACTTTTTTTTCCCTAGTAGGGCGTTGAAATCACCTAATAGGATTTTTATATGGTTAGAGGAAATTTTAGAGATTGTCTTTTCCAGAATTTCCCAGGACTTATTTACTTTTTCAGGATTAGATTTATTTTCTTCGTTAACTGGGAGGTGTGCATTGATTAATGTATAGTTTTTGTTAGCACACTTGAGGGATAGTGTCATAAGTCGATTATTTACTGGCTGGACATTTGTTATAGAACCAAGAATGTTTCTTGAGACAGCGAAAGCAATACCGAGATGTGGTGTATTTTTGAGTATTCTTTTGTCCGTTTTACTTTTAAAAAGTCTGTAGTTGCCCAATTCCAAGGTGTTATCATCTATCAATCTGGTTTCTTGCAAAGCTAAAATTTGGATTTTTTGCTGATTTAATGTTCGCCCCAATTCGTGTAGTTTTCCTGGACGCAGAAGAGAATTGATATTTACCGTTCCAAAGAAAGTTTTTATTCTCGGTTTCAGACGTTGGCCAGAGGTCTCCGACTCCCTCTGAAATATTTTGCGTTTAAACCCGGACGCCCCAGAATCCGAAAGTGCGGTTGTACCAGCAAAGCTGGCAGAGGATTGTCTACCTCCTGGGGTAAATTTGTAATTACTAGAACGCTTCATCTTGTACTTTGAATTAAAGGTTTGAACCATGACGGTTCAGAGGTTAAGATTGGAAGGATTAGTTCCAGAATTTATATATCAGCCGCACCACTGGTGAACAGACGCTGACGACTCAGCCGCTTGATACAAGTCAGGCGCTAAGTGGATTTAGTTTTTTTTTATATATATTATTTATTATTATTATTTTATTATTTATTATATTATTTATATATATGTATATATATATATATATATATATATATATATATATATATATATATATATATATATATATATATATATGGGGTAAATCAAATATAAACGGAAATTGGTTTATACATATTAATTATATAGAAAATAATACAAAAAAAATGACTATTTCTCGACGAAGTTTCCTCTACGCTCTACATATTTTTCTCAGCTGTTTGGAAGCTTGTGCATAGAAACCGTGAGTTTGGATCATCAGCCAATTACGCATGAAGTACCCTACAAATGCATGTTTCAATGGCGCAAACCACAAGTAATCACAGGGTGTCAAATCTGGGCTGTGTGGAGAGTGTTCAAGTGTTTCCCAATGCATATTCTCCAGTCTTTCCTTCGTCAAAACCGCTGTGTGAGGCCTGGCGTTGTAATGGAGCAGGAGGACGTCTCCGATGGAGCCTTTTGCTACTGTAAGTGGATTTTGTTACATCCAACAGCGGGCAGTAGTAGGCAACATTAACAGTACGTCGATCATGTAGAAAATCAATCAGCAAAACTCCCTTTCGGTCGCAAAAACGCTCGAGAGAAGCCTTTATAGGCCAGGTTTCGTCTTTCCTTCGTCATTCCTTTATCGCCATTTTTGATTATGGACTGTAATAATGCACCCACGTTTCATTACATGTCACGATACGCTTTAAAAAAGTCTACCCTTCCCGCCTAAATCGATTCAGAAGTATCTTACTGATTTGCATTCGAATATTTTTTTGATCTTTAGTCAACAACTTCGGAACCCATTAGGCTGATTGTATATTACTATATCTTACAAGAATTTGCTTGATTTGTCTTATAAACAGTAAATAAATTAGAAGTATCCCTTGTCGAAAACCTTCTCTCATCACACACTCGTTATATCATGTAATATGTTGCTATTTAAGTATCCGGAATAATAAATAAAATCAAATATTTATAATTGAAAATTATTTTATTGTTTTTTAAAATATTCTCTGTGATGATCGATATACTTTTGCCAGTGGCGGCTCGTGAGGGAGGGCGTTGGGACGCCGCTCCTCCAGCATTTATTACAGTAAACATTTTTTCAGAATAAAACACCATATTTTATTTCCGTTTAGTTTCTTTCCGTTTCCTCATTTTGCTGGTTCATCTCCTGTATAGAGTTTCAATAGCACGATAACTAAAAAGGAGGAAGTGGAAGGCAAGAAAAGTCTTCAGCCGCATTATTTTTTCTACGCCCTCTCACTTTAAAAACCCACGAGCTGCCACTGATTTTTGCATACGTTTGAACCAATTTTCATAGCACTTTTTTCCATTGCGATTGAGATATCTCCAAAATATGCATTTTGAACGCATCAACGTCTAAAATCGTTGACCACGTACTTTATTATTCTCGAACCTGCCGGACCGATGTGTGAGAGCTCGCATTGTCATGGTGTAGAATGATCCTGCGTCGCTTGTTGGTTTTAATTATTTTTTCAAAGATTTTAGGCAAACAAATGGTTGTGTATAATTCAGAATTGAACGTTCTAAAATTCTCTAGTGGCCGACTGATTTTGGACGATCTTTTTTAAATTCGTAAGTGAGCGAACGACGACTACCATTAAATTCACTAAACCGGTGATTTACTATGGTTTTAGATGGTGCTTTATCGATAAAAGTTAAAGTGAATTGATCGTTGCACTGTTGTTGAGACAATACACGTCGAAAGTAGAAGTAAATTATTGCACGAACATTTTTACATGCTAATACCATTTTTTGACTGAGATGAAATTTTTAAGTCAAGTGTATGAAAAAACGTTCTGAGTATGTATGCAGTCAACAATAAAAAACTTTACGATGTATATGTCATATGGTGCCAAGCAATACCATTGTTGCCAATTCCGGATACATAAATAGCAACCCTCGTATATACTCATATGAATTTCAGTTGTTTTGTAGAGGCATTTGATATTATTCCATAACTTCGCCCCCATTCTTCTTCTATTGTAAGTTTTGCCAAATCATAATTTTTAAGACACTATTAAAAGTTCTTTGGGTACCGGTGAAACTCAAATATATTTTTTGATTTTAACATTAATTAAAATTAATCATTTTAGAGTTTTTAATACCCATAATAAACTTTATTACAAAAGAAATAATTTCTTTCATTATATAATAAAATGTAATCGACATGTTATATATCATAGTCCTAGAGATATACTATTTTTATATTGAGATAGCGTAATATTTAACCCTGCTTTCATAAATATATTTTTAGGTAGAAAATATGTACTTCTACTGTTTAGTGTTGACTGTAACAACTTCACAGTTATGCACTTACTGCTTAAACGCTAATGAACTGATATTTCAAGTAAGTTTCTGTTTTTGCTTTACTTTTCATTTTAAAATAAAAATATCCTGTTGATCTGATATCACTCATTGACAATAATTTATAATTTAATGAAAGAAACAGTTGTAGAATAACAGCTATTACTACATTAATATCATTTCACTAAATCTCGGTTCAGTTAGTTCTGGTTCGACTAGCAACTTAATTTTATTAATTTTTGTCCAATTCTATATTATTTCGCTGCTATATATTCGTGGAAAATATTTTTTAAAATGTATTTTAGTTTTATAAACGATTTATTATACTATTATGACTATTTTCCTCTTGAACCTGCCTTTTTCGCGAACCTATTTTGAATTTTTCTTTACAACAGATCGTGGTTTTACATATAAATAAGTTGCATATTTGGAAACAGGTAATTCGATTTTCTAAATGATGCTAAAACCAAAATACATAATAATATTACAAAACAATAAAAGGGTTTCGCGAACCGTGAAAAATAGTGGGCAATGACAAAACATGGGATCTAGAAATTTGCTATCCGAGGAGTTGAGAACAAATAAATATGTTTTATAAAAATTCGTTTTTATAAACCATATATAATGACCATATCGTGAACGCATCAGACTGGGAGCAAATATATGTTTCTTTCTAGTTTACAATACCTAAATCAATACCAAAACAATAATCGTCACTAAGTGATCAGCTTGAGTTATTTAAAAAACATTTTTATATTCACATTCATATCAATATTTTAATTCTACCTAACTCCGAAATAAGTATTCCCCTCTAAAAAAGATATAACTACTATTCAGATATACTTAGATATATATATATATATATATATATATATATATATATATATATATATATATATATATATATATATATATATATATATATATATATATATATATATGAATATAATATATTTTTCTTTCAGAGTCTGAATATAGGAACAGCTATTTACAACAGTAATTGGTACCAAAGAAGTAAGCAGACCAAATCTATAATTTCTATTATTTTATTACGCTCAAGAATCCCTTTAGCTGTAACAATTGGACCATTTGGTCCACTCACAGCACAATCTATGATATCAGTAAGTTTAAATGTGCTTTTATTTTGACACATTTTTTGCTTTCAATTTGACAATATTTTTCTTTTTAGATCTGCAGAGTAGCTCATTCCTATTTGTCATTATTCTCTGGATCTAAATAAAATGCTGCTGGAATTTATAATGTATGCGCCGCTATTTCATGTATCACTATGAAGTTACAAAACATCAATAATAACTTGAGTATATTATGCACTGTTTTTCATTATGTTATATGACAATGGAAATATTACAAATTAAGTTGTGCCTCTTTTTTTTTTCTTATATCACTATATTACCAATAAAGAAATTATAGCTCTTTACAACTATTTAATTTCCTATCAATCAAAAACAACAAAAGTTTGCTAAACTTTGTTATTTTTAAGGTTATTATTATTATTATATGCATATAGGCCCTGGTGGATCATGTGAAGTATAGTTAGAGGCGTTTGTTGTTGTTAGCCTTCCTTTGCGCCCATACTAATTTCATTCTTTTGCTATGAGCTTTTTTCCTTTGACCAAGTTGTCAAGACCAAGTTGACCAAGCTTTCAAGACCAAGTTGTTCCAGACTTCCTACATTTTTCTCTCTGGCCAAACCTTCCAAACGTTTATCTTGTGTCTGAAACAACCTCAATCAATCAATCAACCAATCAGTCCATTTAATTATTTCTACTTTAGCCCTACTCCTATTTTCATAAAACTCGACTATTTGTCTAGTTAGCCCACTCGGATTGATCCGTTTTATATGTCTGTAAAATTTAAGACTTCTTTTTCTCATATCGCTATGTATATCTGTGTATTGTTTGATTTCTTGATTTTCTCGAAATCGGTATGGTGTGCTATTTGTTTGTTTGGGGCCTAGGATTTTTCTTATGATTTTTCCTTCCTTCATTTCAATGTCCTCCTTGTCTCGCTTTCTATTCAAAATAAGTGTTTCAGTCCCATATTGACATTCTGGCATAATAATTGTGTTGTAATGTCTCAGTTTTGTGTTTTTAGATATGTATTTTTTGTTGTAAATATTTTGCGTGTCTCAATGAAGTTTCCATTTTTTGACATCTACCCTTATTGGCCGCTTTTTCCAACCCATTTTCCATGATTATTTCACCCAAATATTTCAATTGAGACTCGTCTGATGTTACCATATTTTGTTTATAGAAATGGTATTCTTAGTCTGTTGCAGGTCATATATTGTGTCTTTTCAAAGGAAATTTGGGGTCCTGCCGTTTCTGCTGTTTGTTTTAGGATTTCAATCTGTTTCTGTACCGTTAATACATCCTGAGCCAAATTGCTAGATCATCAGCAAACGCCAGAAAATCAATTTTGATGTTACTTCTTCCCAGTTTAATGGGCTGGTCAGTATTCAAGGCCGACTTTTATTTCACGCTACTCTTTTATTACCTTTTCTAGAACACAGTTAAATAAGAGTGGCGAGAGTCCATCCCCTTGTCTCATTCCAGTTTTAATTTCGAAGGGCTCTGAGATGTCACCAATGAATTTAACCTTTGACCTTGTGTTAGTTAATGTTGCTATAATAATTGCCAGCGTTTTCAGATCTAGTCCTTGTTCTTTCAAGATTTGGAATAAAGATTCGCGGTCAATAGAATCATATGCTTTTTTAAAATCCACAAATGTACGGATGAGATTTATATTGTACAGTTTTTGATGTCTTAGGATCAACTTTAGATTCAGAATCTATTCAGGGCAGGATCTGCCCGGTCGAAAACCTACTTTTTCGAGAACTTGCTGAAATTTTTAAGTTTATTATTTATAGTCTATCATATTTTTAGACCTAGATCAAATTTAATCCCTAGATTAAGATTAAAGAAGACCTAGATTAATTTAAAATAAATTATTTTTTATCAGAATATATGAAAAGAATATATGCCAGAAAAGTATTTATTTAATTTAATAAATACTTTAAGTCAATTGAATTCTTAATTTTACCAAACTAATTTCAAAAAATGTGGAATTGCATATACTCAATTTAATTGGAGAGGTGAGGAGAAAGATATATATAGTGAAAGTTATATATATATATATATATATATATATATATATATATATATATATATATATATATATATATATATATATATATATATATATATATATATATATATATATTGGTATTCCATTAAGAGGTTTCGAATGTTGGAAACGAATAAAAAAAACGTTTCATAACATACCTGAAAGTTATTTATGGCAGTGCGAAGCTCGATAGTGTATAATTATACGTGGAATACAACATCTGTCAATGTCAATGTCAGGTTTCGAATGTTTTGTTTTGCTAGTCTTCTTATCTCAAACTTTGTTTATGTTATTCGGTTTCATTGAAGAATTCAGTACAATTTCAGCAATGGAGCGCTACACAGTAGAACAACGTGTTTACATTGTTAAAACGTATTTTCAAAATGGATGTTTTGTGAGAGCCACATTTCGGCGAATTCGTGAATACTTTGATGTATGCAATCGTCCGTCAGCAGTAACCATTCGCAAAATAGTGCGTAGATTCGAAACTACCGGATCTGTGAAAGATATCGAAACAAAAGTCCGGGAACGTCCTGCTCGTTCGGTTGAAAATATTCAGGCGGTTCGTGAAAGTGTTACTGAAAATCCACAAATGTCTGTTAACAGGCGCGCGCAACATTTGGGTATCAGCAGAACTTCAACGTGGCGAATTTTGAAAAAAGACTTAAGTCTACATCCTTACAAAATTCAGCTAACACAGGAGCTAAAGCCAGCTGACCATGGGCAACGCTGTGCATTTGCCAATTGGATCCTACAGATGAAGGCAAATGACAATAATGTTTGCGATAAAATCATTTTCAGTGACGAGGCTCATTTCCACTTAAACGGTTACGTAAATAAACAAAATTGTCGCATCTGGGGCAATGAAAATCCTAGAGAAATCCACGAAATCCCGATGCATGCTCAACGTGTCACAGTTTGGTGCGGTTCTTGGGCTGAGGGTATCATTGGACCGTATTTTTTTGAAGATGAAGATGAACGAGCTGTTACAGTAAACGGAGAACGATACCGAACGATGATTGATGTTTTTTTATGGGATCAAATATTGGACATGGATTTAGAGAATATGTGGTTCCAACAAGATGGTGCGACATGTCATACAGCACGTGAAACATTGACTTTATTGCGTACACAGTTTGGAGGGAGGCTGATCTCCCGGAATGGGGACGTAAATTGGCCACCAAGGTCATGCGACTTGACGCCGCTAGACTATTTTTTGTGGGGCTATGAGAAGAGCAAAGCTTACGAAAATAATCCGCAAGCCGTTCAATAGTTGAAAGAAGAAATTAGGCGAATAATTCGTGACATAACTCCGCAAATGTGTTCAGCAGTAATCGAGAATTTCAACAACAGAATTGTGAGCTGCCAGAGAAGTCGTGGCGGTCATTTGACAGATGTTGTATTCCACGTATATATATATATATATATATATATATATATATATATATATATATATATATATATATATATATATATATATCCAGAATGAATTCTGACCTACGAAATCAGTGGAGATATTTGAAAGACATTATTTCCAAAACATATCCCTATTATTTGTACTTCAAGATAAAAATGAAAATTACCTGATTATCATTTGTAGTTAACATTGTGCCTCATTTTAACTTCTCTCTCACTTCTCCAGTTCCAGTTTATCATCTTTCTCCTCACCTTTCCAATTAAATTGAGTATACGCAATTCCACGTTTTTTGAAATTGGTTTGGTAAAATTAAGAATTCAACTGACTTAAAGTATTTATTAAATTAAGTAAATACTTTTCTGGCATATATTCTTTTCATATATTCTGATAAAAAATAATTAGTTTAAATCTTGATCTAAGTCTAATAATATAATAAACTATAAATAATAAACTAACAATTTCAGCAGGTTCTCGAAAAAGCAGGTTTTCGACCGGGCAGATCCTGTCCTGAACAGATCCTGAATCTAAAGTTGATCTTAAGACATCAACAACTGTACAATAAAAATCTCGTCTGTACATTTGTGCATTTCAAAAAAGCATATGATTCTATTGACCGCGAATCTTTATTCCAAATCTTGAAAGAACAAGGACTAGATCTGAAAACGCTGGCAATTATTAAAGCAACATTAACTAACAAAAGGTCAAAGGTTAAATTCATTGGTGACATCTCAGAGCCCTTCGAAATTAAAACTGGAGTGAGACAAGGGGATGGGGCCAGTCTTATTTAACTGTGTTCTAGAAAAAGTAATACAGGAGTGGCGTGAAAAAAGTCGGTCCTGAATATTGACCAGCCCATTAAACTGGGGAGAACCAACATCAAAATTGATTGTCTGGCGTTTGCTGATGATGCAGTTTTGGCTCAAGATGTATTAACGGCACAGAAACAGATTGAAGTCCTAAAATAAACAGCAGAAAAGGCAGGACCCGAAATTTCCTTTGAAAAGACACAATACATGACCTGCAACAGACTAAGAACAGCATTTCTATAAACAAAATATGGTAACATCAGACGAGTCTCTCAATTCAAATATTTGGGTGAAATAATCATGGAAAATGGGTTGGAAGAAGCGGCCAGTAAGGGTAGATGTCAAAAAATGAAAACTGCATTGAGACTTATGCAAAATATTTACAACAAAAAATACACGTCTAAAAACACAAAACTGAGACATTACAACACAGTTATTAAGCCAGAATGTCTATATGGGGCAGAAATGCTCATTTTGAATAGAAAGAGAGACATGGAGGACATTGAAAAGAAGGAAGGAAAAATCATTAGAAAAATCCTAGGCCACAAACAAATAAATAGCATAACATACCGACTTCGAGAAAACCAAGAAATCAAACAATACACAGATATACATAGCGATATGAGAAAAGGAAGACTTAAGTTTTACAGACACATAAAACGGATGAATCTGAATGGGCTAACTAGACAAATAGTCGAGTTTTATGAAAATAGGAGTAGGGCTAAAGTAGAAATAATTAAATGGATTGCTGCAATTAAAGAGGGCCTAAGATCAGCAAATATTACACAAAGTGAAATTCAGGATAGAGGCTATTTCAGACATAAGATTAACGTTTGGAAGGTTGGCCAGAGAGAAAAATGTAGGAAGACTGGAACAACTTGGTCTGAAGAAAGGAAAAAAGCTCATAGCCAAAGAATGAAATTAGTGTGGGCGCAAAAGACGGCTAACAACAACAAACGCCTCTAACTGTACTTCGCATGGTCCACCAGGGCCCATGTGTAAATAGTAATAATAATTAACTTAAAAATAACAAAGTTTAGGGAACTTTTGTTGTTTTTCATTGATAGGAAATTAAATAAACGTAAAGAGCTATACTTTCTTTATTGGTAATATAGTGATATAAGAAAAAAAGGCAAAACTTAATTTGTAATATTTCAGTCATTAATATTTCAGAAAAACAGTGCATAAGAATATATTATTAGTTAAGTTATTATTGATGTTTTGTACTCAGATGTAAAAAGAAAAATAATGTCAAATTAAAAACAAATGTGTAAAAACAAAAGCATATTTAAACTTACTGATATCGTAGATTGTGCTGTTAGTGGACCAAATGGTCCAATTGTTACAGCTAAAGGGATTCTTGATGGTAACAAAATAATATAAATTATAGATTTGGTCCGTTTACTTTTTTGATAGCATTTATTGTTGTAAATAGCTGTTCCTATATTCAGACTGTGAAAGAAGAGCAAAATATATTATATTGAAAAATATATAATATTCACATTTATTTATCTAGGTATATCTGAATAGTAATTATATCCTTTTTAAAGGATACTTATTTCGGAGTTAGGTAAAATTAAAATATTGATATGAATGTGAATATAAAAATGTATTTTAAATATCTCAAGGTGATAACTTATTGACGATTATTGTTTTGGTATTGATTTAAGTTATTGTAAACAAGAAAGAAATTTATATTTGCTCCCAGTCTCATGCGTTCACGATATGGTCATTATGTATGGTTTATAAAAACGAATTTTTATAAAACATATTTAATTGTTCTCAACTCCTCGTATAGCAAATTTCTAGATCCCATGTTTTGTCATTGCCCACTATTTTTCACGGCTCGCGAAACCATTTTATTGTTTTGTAATATTAATATGTATTTTGGTATTATGATCACTTAGAAAATCGAATTACCTGCTTCCAAATATGCAACTTATTTATATGTAAAACCGTGATCTGTTGTAAAGAAAAAGTCAAGATAGGTTCGCCAAAAAGGGCAGGCTCAAGAGGCAAATAGTCATAATAGTATAATAAATCTTGTATAAAACTAAAATATACTTTAAAAAATACTTTCCACGAATATATAGCACCGAAGTGATATAGAATTGAACAAAAATTAACGCAAGTTGCTATGTCTTTCAAATATCGCCATTGGTTTCGTCTGCCAGAATGCATATATATATATATATATATATATATATATATATATATATATATATATATATATATATATATATATATATGTATCAGGACTGTAAATATAAAACCGGAATTTGCCTATATGGCCCTAGTTGTCAATACAGTTACCGCGTCATGAATGCCAATTCCTTCTTGACATTTGACAAAGATTTTTAACTCACAACAATAGAAGTTTCATACAACAGCATAGTTTGTAACAGCGTTGAACATGTCGAATTTTGTGCCTACAAAACTACGATTTGTGGTCAGCATTGATTTTCTGTTACCATTTGAGGAAAACTGCTACAGAATCACATCGAATGCTTGTCGAAGCTTACGGTGAGCATGCTCTTAGTAAATCGTAGTGCTTTGAGTGGTTTAAAAAATTCAAAAGCGGCGATTTTGACGTGAGAAACGAAAAACGTGGAAGACCACGAAAAAAACCGAAACACCGACCGAAACACCACCGAAAAAGTTTGAAGTCAGCGAATTGCAAACATTGTTGGATGGGGATGACGCTTACATACGTTTGTAAGTCATGTGAAAGATTCAGAAGATGGGAAAATAGGTTCCACATGAACTGAATGAAAGACAGCAGAAAAACCGAAAAACCATTTGCAAAATGCTGCTCGCCAGGTACAAAATAATTCATTTCTCCATTGAATTTTGACTGGCGATGAAAAGTGGATATATTTTGAGAATTCTAAGCGTAAAAGATCATGGGGTAATTCCAGGCGACTTCAAGGCCAAATCGCTATGAACAGAAGGCAATGTTCTGTGTTTAGTAGGATCAGAAGGGTATGATCTACTATAAGCTGCTAAAACCTGGCGAAACCACTAATACTGAACGCTACCGACGACAAATCAACCATTTCAATCAAGCTTTGCGTGAAAAATGACCAGAAGTTCAAAAAAAGCAACACAAAGTTATTTTGCATTATGATAATGCACCAACCCTCACAGCAAATTTGGTCAAGCAAAAGATTGAGGCGTTTAGTTATACTTTCGCGTGCGGCTTATTTACCAAACTTGGCTCCGACCGATTACTACTTATTTGTATCGATGAGACATGCACTTTTGTTGTTTTTGGTTGCACTTTTTACGAAATTATTATCTTATTAGATCAGGCCAAAGTTATATATTTTTATAGCGTTTACCATTATCAATAACATTATTTCTATCATCGCCTTCAAAAAATAAGATCCTGTTACTCTTTCAGCCAAAAACCCACACAAAAGAGTAATTGCATTTTTGCCACAAAGCACGACATTTTGATGGTAGAAACGAATAATTTCTACGCGATGTTAAATTGTGTACAATATTCTGAACACAGCAGTCTATGAATAACATTTACATTCTAAACAATGTTGCCGCTATTTCCTTTTAAAGTTCTGACACTCTTATTTCAGCATTTTTTTATTTAGATTCAGAGAAAAATAACAAATAATAATGAGTTGCAGATCATAAAAATTTTGTCACATTTTATAAAACTGTTTTTTGTTTATAAAAACAGAAATAGGTTTAAAATTATTAATATCATAGGTTGTGCTGAATGAAAATTCCCATATTCAGACTGTAAGAAGAGCAAAATATATCACATTTTAAAGTATATAATAAGTTTCGGTTAATAGTGTTGAATTTACTAAGAGATGGTATTAATAATATATTTGTTGATATAGACTAATGACGTCCATAACATTTTGGAGGAAAAATATATGCCATCAAAAGCCAGTTTATTATTAATTATCACTGGGCAAAAAATCATAGTTTTTCATTGTTTTGAATATGTCAAATTATATACCAGAAAAAAACGTTTTGCGGCGAAGTTGAATAACCTTCTTTCATTTGAAAAAGACGAGTGCTGTAAATGATCCGTTGTTGGTTGGAGCTTATGAACATACCCTCACCCTCAAACGTTCCAGCACTTCTGCTTAAAATTTGCCATTCACTGCCGGCCAGCGGGCACAAACTCTTTGTCGACCACACTTACTGCATCAAAGAAGACAATGAGCATCGAATTCACTCTTGACTTTCTCATCGAGCTGATATATTTATCCAAACTATTATTTATTGAACAATTTTGCTATTTATATATATATATATATATATATATATATATATATATATATATATATATATATATATATATATATATATATATACATATACATATATATATATATATATATATATATATATATATATATATATATATATATATATATATATATATATAATTTATTTTTTATTCACGTATGGGCCCGGGTGGACCACGCGAAAACCTTCCAAACGTCAACCTTGTGTCTGAAACAGCCTCTATCCTGAATTTCACTTTGTGTAATACTTGCTGATCTTAGGTCCTCTTTAATTGCAGCAATCCATTTAATTATTTCTACTTTAGCTCTACTCCTATTTTCATAAAATTCGACTATTTGTCTAGTTAGCCTATTTGGATTCATCCGTTTTATGTCTCCGTAAAACTTAAGTCTTCTTTTTCTCATATCGCTATGTATATCTGTGTATTGTTTGATTTCTTGGTTTTCTCGAAGTCGGTATGTTGTTGTATTTATTTGTTTGGGGCCTAGGATTTTTCTTATGATTTTTCTTTCCTTCTTTTCAATGTCTTTCTATTCAAAATGAGCGTTTCTGTCCCATATAGACATTCTGGCTTAATAACTGTGTTGTAATGTCTCAGTTTTGTGTTTTTAGATAGGCATTTTTTGTTGTAAATATTTTGTGTAAGTCTCAATGCCGTTTCCATTTTTTGACATCTACCCTTATTGGCCGCTTTTTCCAACCCATTTTCCATGATTATTTCACCCAAATATTTGAATTGAGAGACTCGTCTGATGTTACCATATTTTGTTTTTAGAAATGGTGTTCTTAGTCTGTTACAGGTCATGTATTGTGTCTTTTCAAAGGAAATTTGGAGTCCTACCTTTTCTGCTGTTTCTTTTAGAATTTTAATCTGTTTCTGTGCCGTTAATACATCTTGAGCCAAAATTGCTAGATGATCAGCAAACGCCAGACAATAAATTTTGATGTTGGTTCTCCCCAGTTTAATGGGCTGGTCAATATTCAGGGCCAACTTTTTTTCACGCCACTCCTGTATTACTTTTTCTAGAACACAGTTAAATAAGAGTGGCGAGAGTCCATCCCCTTGTCTCACTCCAGTTTTAATTTCGAAGGGCTCTGAGATGTCACCCATGAATTTAACTTTTGACCTTGTTTTAGTTAATGTTGCTTTAATAATTGCCAGCGTTTTCAGATCTAGTCCTTGTTCTTTCAGGATTTGGAATAAAGATTGGCGGTCAATAGAATCATATGCTTTTTTGAAATCTACAAATGTACAGACGAGATTTTTATTGTACAATTTTTGATGTCTTAGGATCAACTTTAGATTCTGGATCTGTTCAGGGCAGGATCTGCCCGGTCGAAAAACCTGCTTAATATTCACCAATTTAGGTTCCAACTGTCCTTGTGCTCTGTCTAGTAGACATTGAGATAGAATCTTGTAACAAACTGGAAGAAGAGATATCCCTCTAGAGTTGTTTACGTCCGTTCTATCTCCTTTCTTGTGTAGTGGATGGATTAGAGCATCTTTCCAATCTTCCGGAATCCGTTCGGTTCGCCAAACTTCTTGTAGAATTTTGGTTATTTCCTTGATTGTGCCTGGACCAGCGGATTTCAAAAGTTCGGCAGTGATTCCATCTTCACTAGAAGCTTTGTTATTTTTAAGCCGCTTGATTGGCCTAATTATTTCATCTTCATTCGGTGGTAATGAATCTGGGTTTGTTTGTTTAGGGTTTAGTGTTGGTAATTTGTTTAAAGGCTCAGGACAGTTTAGCATTTGTTCAAAATATTTCGCAAGTTCTTTGCAATTGTCTTGGTTATTTAGAGCTAATTGTCCGTTTTCCTTTTGGAAGCAAAGACTTTGGGGTTGATAGCCTGTTAATTTAGTTTTAAATGTTTTGTAAAAGTTTCGGGTGTTATTATTTTGGAAATCTTTTTCTATTTCATTAAGTTGATTGTTTTCATATTTTCTTTTAGTTTGTCTAATTAGCTTCGATGTTTCTTTTCTTACTTCCAAAAAGATGCTATAATTTATTGCTGTTTTTTGACTATTCCAATCTTTGAATGCTTTACTTCGGCTTAATACTGCTTGCTCGCAAATTTCATCCCACCATGGATGTTTTCTACGTTTTTGTAAAGGGACCAACTCTAAGGCTGTTTTAATAATTTTTTGTTTCAATTCTTGCCAGTTCTGTGCTGGTTGTTTATCAAGCTCTTCTGCTATGGCTGGTTTTATTTTCGTTGGGTCGAACTTTGGTATTAGCAGTCCCTTTTGAATAAGTTTTCGAGGTTTTAAGCTAAGTTTGATTCTAGTCAAGTAGTGATCCGTGTCTATGTTAGCTCCTTTCCTGACTTGAACATTCAAAATCTCTTTATAACTGGGGTACGAAATGGCAACATGGTCAATTTGAAATTCACCTATGTACATGTTTGGGCACCTCCAGGTCTTCTGTTTTGTTATTTTCTTCTTAAAATGTGTTGACATTATTTTTATATTAAACTGCGAACATAGTTCAACCAATCTTCTACCATTATGGTTAGTCCATTTATGAGCGGGAAAACTGCCGACTGTTTTCCTGTACTTTTTTTCTTTCCCTAGTTGGGCGTTGAAATCACCCAATAGGATTTTTACATGGTTAGAGGGAATTTTAGAGATAGTCTTTTCCAGAATTTCCCAGGACTTATTTACTTTTTCAGGATTAGATTTATTTTCTTCGTTAACTGGGAGGTGTGCATTGATTAATGTATAGTTTTTCTTAGCACACTTGAGGGATAGTGTCATAAGTCGATTATTTACTGGCTGGACATTAGTTATAGAACCAAGAATGTTTCTTGAGATAGCGAAAGCAACACCGAGATGTGGTGTATTTTTGAGTATTCTTTTGTCAGTTTTACTTTTAAAAAGTCTGTAGTTGCGTATATATTTATATATACGTATATTGCGTATATATTACGTATATATTTATATATATGTTTATTAAATTCTGGTTTATATTTATTATTGGATATTTATTATATATAGGACAATTTTTGTGTTTCATGAGATGATAATCTGAGCTTCTGCATTACTTTTTTAATCGTCCATGTTTTGATCTTTTCTTAGTTTTTTTTCCGTAACATTCTTCACTATATCACTCACGTTACAACCACTCTCCATAGTATCTTAATATATAATTTTAATGTTCATATTATATATATATATATATATATATATATATATATATATATATATATATATATATATATATATATATATATATATAAAAACTAAGAAAAAAACTAAGAAAAAAAACTAAGAAAAGTCAAAACATGGACGATTAAAAGAAGTAATGAAGAAGCTCAGATTATCATCTCATGAAACACAAAAATTTTAATTGCAAACGTTTTAAATGTTTTAAAGAAGGGAATGAGATGGAGAGAAAACGTACAATTACTAAATTTAATGGGATGTATACTTACGACGAACAAAGCAGTTACTTGACTTGTTACTTACTTACTTACTTGGTCTTGTTTCTGTACTGTCCCAACTTAATTGTGGTGAATCAAGTAAACATTCCTTCGTTTCTAATTACCGGGTAAGAATATTCAAAAATGGTGCTTTTAAAGACGTTCAAATTTATTATAAAGGTTTTATAGCTATATACGGTATAAGACCACGTCGAGTCCAGGCCATACAAAGCTTAAAACTGGATCTATTCCTAAAGATATGCGGCAGAATCATAACGCTAGACATATATTAACGACTAAAACGGTTATAAAAATCAAGGATTTTATCAAGTCTTTAAAGGGTCGACAGTCACATTTTTCGTTAAATGATACTAAGAAGCTATACTTGCCAGAGAAACTCAAGACTACCAAGATTACCTCGATGTATAATACAAATCATCCTGAAAATAAAGTGTCCTACGAAAGCTTTAGGACAATTTTTAACAATGATTTTAACTTTGCCTTTGGTTACCCCCGGAAAAATACTTAAGATAAGAGGAGATCAAAAAAAAAAAGAAAATGAGCTGAAAAGTTCAGAAATAGCACAAGAAATGCAGTTACGTATAGCAGAAAAGTTTTATGTTTTAAAAATATATTGGAGGAAATTATACTCGAAGAAACACCAAACTGTTGCTATTGCTATGAACTTCCAGGAAAACTTACCATTACCAAATGTAACAACTAATGACTCAAATTACAAAGGTTAGTTCAATTTTTATTCCTTTAATATACATGTTCTATCAACTAATGATGCGGTATTAATGATGTCTGATCTTTCTTAAATCACTACGTCACCAAGATTCTTCCACCAACAGTTAAACAGTTAGTAATTTTTTGTGATTCATGCGTGGGATAAAATGCGCTATGTATTTTCTTGTTCATACAAAAAAAGGGTTAGAAAATGTTCCCGGTTTGTGGCCATTCATATTTAGAATGCGACCGGGATCTGAGCAGAATAAATCAAAAGGCTAACGTAGAACTGCCAAAAGAATGGAATGAAGTAATAAGGGACAGCCGAAGCAACTCGTCACCATTTACCACACTAAACTTGAGATGGGTTGGGATGGGATGGTTGAAACTTGACCACAGTCAAGTGTCAACAAAACCTTTTCGAGATATGGAGTGATTACCTCAATCCTATATAAGGACAAGTATCCATTTTCAACAATAGTCACCCGCTGTTTACAGATTATTCGCACTTCACTGAAGTATTATATACCTTCCATAGATCTGCATTTTTTGGAGAACAAAAAAAAAAATATAGTAGTATGGGAAGCTCCGAAAAGAGGTAAAAATAAAGAGATGAGCCAGCCACCAATAACAACACTTAAAAACGCTTATAATGGAATTGTCGAAATTTTCAGTGAATAAGGAATTTAAATTCTTTTATTATACCCTCTTCTTATATACTACACTCTTGAAAACAAAATCACGAAAATACCTTCATCGATTACGAAGACAGTGGGTCGCAGACAGTTAACTAAAGGTTGTTAGTTTTTATTTTAACTAAAAAAATTATTATAATCTTCCTAAAATTTTAATTTTTTGACATCTAAGTATTTAATAAGAACCTTGAAGAGATTTATTTTTAAAAAAATTGTATGTACCTAATATGAAGTATTTTCTATTTTATAAATTAGGGGATATACATTTTTTTGTTCATACCTACCTAAATAAATAGCCCATTTTTTATCTTTGATGGTTTTAAGTATTTACGTTATTTTTCACATTTTATAATGTTCCAATCTTATATTTATATATTTTATTTTTTGTTTGTTGTTGATTTTTTCTCAAAAAATATTAGGTATTTTACCAAAAATGTTTTAATTAAACTGAAATGCAATTTTTGTTCTTTTAAATACCTATTGATTACTTTCGTTGGTTATGTTTATACAAACTCTTGGGGAAGGAAATTCTTAGGGAAATTTCAGAAAATCATAGTGCTGGGACGACTTGGCAGTTTGTTTTTCGATTTCCCAAAAAAATTGCAAAAAAAATACTTCGCAAAAAAAGACAGAGTTCACAACTAGAAAAGAACGTGGTCAGCGCAACCTCTTCATTAATAGGTAAGGTTGTGGGTGGCGCGCTCGGTTGGGGGACGGGAGGTGGACGTTTGATTGAAAGGGTTTCGGATGGTCAATTTGGAAATAAGAGGTTTTTCAAGTATTCGGAACTTTAAGACCGCCATCCCTCTTGTTTAGCAGTCTGGACGTTTTTTGATCTCAATTGGTTCACCAATTATGCGGCATTTGTAGGAATATGTACATGCGATTACTTTGGCCTTGTTGAAATCTATTTTGTGACCCGTTTTGATTGAATGATGTTTTGCTAGACTCAGAGATTTTCGGACGGCGTGAGAATGCTTCTATATGCTATTTTGGATACGTCTATTGGTTTGGTGTCTATATGATTGGGAACAGCCAGAACATGAAATCTCATAAACACCATGTGACTCTTGTCGACCCGAGATCCTAGTAATTCTAATAATTCCGGCCACCCTCAGATAATAAAACGGTGTGCTAAACTTGTAAAGGGAAGCTACACTATTTCTTTGTGTTCTATTTGCAACAAACCATTACATTAGAACAAAGATATAAGCAAGAGGAGATTTATACATTTTTGAGAAAAAATCTGAATATTATAAATATGAAAAGCGATTAATAACATGAAAATGAAAATTATTAAAATTACAGTTTTAATTTGTTTAATAGCCTATGGTTCGCTTCATCGGTTATAAAATTTCAAATTTTTGTTGTAATATTTGAATAAAAATTGTTTTTTCACAATGTTGTAATAGTGAACACTTTAAGTTACTTGCGCCACTTGAAGATACTGCCAACGATTATTAACACAAAACAATAAAAATTAAAAAAAAAACGTTTTATCCTGCTTCGATGTAGCCTATAATTTTAAGTGTTTTTCAACATTATATGACTCAATTTCTTGCCATTTCTTTGGCCTTAGTCTTTCCATTTGCTTTCATTCGAGATAATTTTTTTTCCGAATGTTCTCTTATTACATTTCCTTTGCCACACAGATTAGCTTCCATTTTCCTTTTCGATTGTTCCGTTTTTACATCTTGTCTTCCAATTCAGAGAGTTCTCTCTTAATCGACTTTGATGCATTTCACATCCAATTTTGTCTTTTCTGTTCGTTTTTTATTTTATCCAAAAGTTTTTGCTTTGTCTCTTTTTTTCTTAAAACTAAGCTTTCTAAAGTGTGTGTTAATCTTGGTACTATTAACATATTATATATCCTTATCTTTGTGATATTAATTTGGTTCCTTTTACCATATCCTCTAAGTCTGTGTCTAATTTTCCATTTTCCGTTTAAGATTCCATTAAGATATTTGAATGTCATAGCTTGATTAAATTACAGTTTTGATTGATTGCTCGGTTGGCTCTTGGTGAAACATAGGAACAATGACACTTTTGACTATTTTAATTATATAGTTAAGTTTCACTATACATTCGAGATATTCTTTGTTATGTTTCGGCTTGGCAACTGTTCTTAAGGAGAGTTATGTATAAACTAAACAAAAGATTCAAAATTCTATCCAATGGAAGTCATTTTTTTTATTATCTCATTGAATGTATGGCTCTTTCAATGATTAGGGTACATCCGAAGTCTAGCTGAGTGTTTGTTGGATTTTTACCGTCGTATATGGAAGTCATATATTTTCGAAAACAAAGAAGCCATATACGACGATAAAAATCTAACAAACATACTGCTAGACTTAAGAAATACCTCAATCATTAAAGATGCCATAAATTTAAGGAGTTAGTCTATGGAAAAAAAACGATCTCCATTGGATAGAACTTTGAAGGTTTAGCTGAGATTATACATAACTCTCTTTAAGAATGGTCGCAAGGCCAAAACATTCTTCAGATCTCATAATTATATTTCAAGTTTTCTCTTCTAAGAGTCACCAAAAAAATTTTGAAAACATTTAATTTCAACGTAGTTATTGTGTAATTCAGAATATTTAGCTTAAATACTTTAATGCGTTCGGTATAATGCGACCTGTCCAACTCTGCAAAATAAACAATTGTCTGAGTTTTGACCTAATTATTTGCAGTGAATCTACGTTCCGCTTCCATGTGGAAGCATTTGGTTAATGAGTTTTGCAGTAATAACACGATTCATATATTCATATACCACGATACATATACCTCGTGAGCACATCTACGTGATGAAAGGGCACTTTTTGTTTAGCGAGATGACAACGAGTTTTTTTCAATTCAAAGGTCCAGTAGTAAAGTATAATACTCTGCAGTAATGGTCCTATCTTTTGCTATGCCAATGAGATGGAACCAGTTTCGCTTTCTCAGACGCCTTTTCACGTACTCTCAATTACTGTTTGGACTTCTGATTCTGGAGGCAGAATTCATATTTTATTTATGATGAATCCATATTTCATCTATAGCTAAACTCATAGAAGAAACTCAAAGAATCCGGTTAAGTTACATAAATTTAAACAGTTCTGAGAAGCGTTTATTCCAACACGTCTTTGGGCTGTTATTTACAAGGTGTTACTGTTTTCAGGCTCAAAACGTTAAATAAATAAGTGAGCTTGGTCTATGGAGATATGTACTATTCAGTAAGCTTATTTTTTAAACGATTTTGTGGGTCGTAGCACATTTCCGCCATCTCAAGCGTTCATCGTCGTCAATAAATGTACAGCCGCATTCAAATTCTGCACTTCACTTATTTACCATCGAAAACCAAATGGAAAAATTTGTTTTTTAAAATTGATTGAACTAATTCAAGTTAAATTCTAATAGTATTTATAATGCCTTTAATATTTAATTGGAAATTACTCAATAGAAGATTCTTAATTTTGGTAATATTCCCTTCATTGTTTGATGAGGAATTCTTTCTAGAACGAGATTCATCTTAAGCTGCTTCTATACTATGACTAGAGTTCTTGTACCACTCGTAAACATTTTATTTACATAGCTTTGACGCCGTTACACCTTATTATTATTAATACATCACCATAAGAAATTTCGTTTTATATTTTGATATAAAACAAATGATATTCTCGTTAATCTGACATTGTCAATCGGCAATAATTTATAATGTGATAAAAACATAGCTGTAGAATGACAGCTATTACTGCATTAATATAATATCAATAAAAATCTATTCAGTTAGTTATGGCCTAATCGGTAACTGATATTAATTTTGGTGTTGTCCAATTTTTCATAAGTCAATATCTAGCTAACCCAAGAAATTAATTGAATTGTATTTGTCAAGGTGCGAATTTATCTTAATATAAAATTTTAATGTTTATATATATATATATATATATATATATATATATATATATATATATATATATATATATATATATATATATATATATATTAATTATCTAATATTATCGGAGAATAATAAACTATTATTAAAAATTAAATAATTAATTAATTAAAAATTAATTATTTAAAAGAGGATTAACAAAACTGATATAACCAGACTGGTGGGACAAACAGACATTCAACGTTCTTCCCCGGTTTCGTTCGGACCCTCATCAGTTTACCCCTCCAGCTGTTTAATTAAAATAAGTTTTCAGTGTTTTTTTGTTGACATATCAGAGTGTCTAAATAGGAAATTTGCTAAATAGCAAAGTTATAGTTTCACCAAAAACCCGTCAGATGGTGCAAAAACTTTAAAATAAGAAAAAATCGACTTTAATCGTTTTTCCCCTGGACCATTCATATGTTTCTAAATCATTCAGGGGTGTCGATCCGTTCGTTCTGTGAATGAAGTGAGTAACAATGTTTCGTCAAAATCTTGTTTAACATTTTCAAGTGCTCGGTTCAAGTGAAGAGTCCAGCTCAGTTGCGAATTCACTAAAACGATGATATACAGTGGCTTTAGATAGTGCTTCATTGCCTAAAGACAAAGTGAGTTGATCAATGCACTGTTATTGAGATAATCCACGTCGGAAATCGTAGTAAATCATCGCAAGAAAACTCTCACGAGCTAATTCCAATTTTTGGGCTAAGATGAAATTTTCAAGTCACCAAACAACATAAATAGCGTCTGTATGACATAACGTTCTGAGTACGAAATACAGTAAATAATGTTAAAATTTACAATACATATATCAGATGGCGCCTAGCAACAATTCCCAAAATATAAATGGCATGTCAATAGAAACAAGTCAGAATAATATTATTTAGTGAAATCGTATAAAACTTTAGTTTTAATTTAAAGTAATTATAATGCATTTTCATCAAATAAAAGTTGAAATCGCCAATTAATTTAAGATAATTAAAAATGCTTTCTTGTTTATAATTACTTAAAGTAATACGAGTATCAACTCGATCATCACTAAGCAATCAGCTGGAGATAAAATATTCTATTTTTTATGCACATTCATTTCGCTTCCTCTTTAACGCAAACAGTGGAATGTTGAAGCGAAAACCAGAAATATGGAACGCAGTTTTTGGAGCTTGCAAAGCTACAAAAGCTCCTGGAATCTAGTAACAGTGGTTTAAGTTTTTAAGGGATTATTTCAAGTGTCACTCAAGATCATTCATTTCAAGATCATTTCTAGTACTGGTTCAATAATATAGCAGAAAAAGAGAAAAAGTTTTGTCAAACTCTGATATCAAATCTAACGGACTACATTCAATGCAAAATTCTGCTAAATATTCGCCTACACAACAAAAGAAAAATGGCGATATACAAGAAGATCCCATTTCGATACCGTTTACAGGAAATTCCAGAATCAGAACTAATTTATAACCTGGTGCTTTTCCTATAGACTATTTCGCTTTATTTTTTTATGATAGCCTTTTTGAAATAAATTGCCACGAAACTAAAAAGAGATCAATTGACCTATTCCGATTTCAGAAAACATGATCTAAAAGAAATAAGTAATTAAAAATGTATCATTAAATGATTTAAAATGTTATAGGATCTTGTTATCTTGGTTTTACTCTAGTCTTACCATTATTGCCAAAGAGTGGAGAAAACATCCAATTTACTAGGCTAACTGAAAAGTTCGCGAAACGACACTTACAGAGACTGCTCTCAGATTACACATTACAGTTCTTTTACTGAAAAGAACTGTATAATCTACTTACTACATTTTTAAATTTCATCCTTCATATGAACATATGTGAATCTTCAAGCCGATTCGTCAATTCATTCGTACAAAAACAGCAGCTTAAAGTAATATCAGTGTTATTTTTTAAAATAGAATATATTGAAAATCGAGTAATGATTAAATTCTTTCTTTAAAAAGGTTTAAAGGTAATGAAAGTTCATGGTGAAACGGTAAATGGGGAGTCTGCTCCTTTAAAAACAATAGTTTGTAAATGGGCAGGTGAGTTCCACGTGGTCGTACAAGCCTGGATGATGATATAGTTATGGATGACAGATAATTGACTTTGGATGAAATTGCTAAGGCTATTGATATCCAAACTGAATGGGTGTTTCATATTTTGAAAAAAGAATTGGGCTTGAGAAAGATATATGCAAGATGTGTGCAGCATTTGTTAAATTCTGATCAAAAACGACTTGGAGTAAAACTTTCTAACCAACATTTGGATCTTTTTCGAAAGAATAAAATACATTTTAAACGTCGTTTTGTAACCATGGATGAGACTTAGATTTATCATTATGATCCTGAACTGGGACAACAAACCGCAGGGTGGATTGAGCCCGGTTGTTCAGCTCCGAAGTAGCTAAAGTGGTCCAAATCGACCAAAAACTTTATGGCATCTATTTTTCGGGATGCACGAGGAATTTTGTTAATTGATTACCTTCAAACTAGTAAAACAATAGGACAACATTATATAAACCTTTTGGATCAATTGGATCAAAAATTGACGAGGAAAGACCTGGTTTAGCGAAGGAAAAAATATTTTTTCATCAAGACAACGCACCGGCTTACAGAGGTGTTCTTATAATGACCAAATTAAAGGAGTTACATTACAAATTGTTGGATCATCCACCTTATTTGCAAGATCTAGTGTCCACTGACATTCATCTGTTCTCAAAGCTCAAACAATTTTTAAGTGGCAAGCGTTTTTCATGAAATGAAGAAGTTATAACAGCCGTAGATGAGTATTTTGAAGGGCTTCCAGAAAATCACTTTAGAGATGGAATGCATGAATTGGAAAACCGCTGGAAAAAATGTATTGAGCTTAAGATAGTATATACGGAAGAACAAAGTTATTTTTCAGCTATAAACCTATTGTATCATTTCCGCTCGGTGAACTTTTCAATTAGCCTAGTATGTTGACCCAGTTTTGGGATGCACAGTGTGTAGAAATAGGTTTTAGATATTTTCAAAAATGTCAAAATTTGTAAAGCATGATATTCATCATCAAATGATTTAAATATTCGAAATATATCCAAAATAAAGCAAAATTTTACTGATCGTAAAATCCGGACTTTAACTAGATCAAAATGTATCCATCCACGAAACTATGATTGGTTGGAGAGAGCAATTGAAATATGCAAGAGAATATGTAGAATAGAACATACAATGAGAACAAGTAGAACTTTTGCATCAGCGTGCTTTTGCACAAGTTCATTTTGCACAAGCTCATTGAACGTGTGGAGAGACCTCAACAGAAAGTATCCAGCAAAGGTTGAAAAGGGAGAAGTAGTGTGGAAAAGAAAAGGGTAAGTAGTAGTAATGAACTGAAGAGACAAATGTAATGTGAAAGTACAAAATATAAAAATAATTTGATTGAACGACAATGACAACGAGGATAAAAAAAATAACAAAATGACCGAATTCGTTTTAAGAAAATTTTCCAGTTAGTCAGGGATATACCAATTTTATTGTGGCACTCAATCTGTATGAAATGTGATGGTGAAATCCTCAGATCTGAATATTGAATTTCCTTATCAATAATGTCAACAAACCGATATTGCTGCTTTAAAAGTGTAACATATCCAACCCAAATCGTAATTGATATTATCTAATAACTTGTAAATATATATAAATTATTTGTAGTATCAGCATTCCATTTTTAAGCTCGTTTTTGGATATATTCGGTCATAAACTGCCCGCTCAATATCCTTCATGTCATGTGCACTACTCGAAATCTGATTGGTTCTTTTTTAAAACTTATAATTTTTGTATGAAATATCATAGGTTGTCAGTTTAGTTCAGCTGTCTCAATAGATTTCAGTAATACTTCAGCCTTTGGAAATGATGGAGGTAGGTGTCTTCTGTGTTAAAGTTAGTTACTATTGTGAGTTTTCGTGATTGCAGGTAAAATTTGGTGATGAAATATTTTGGCTAAGCAGAATTGTAATGATTGCCGCGGGTTCATGGGGCATAATTGAAGATATAAGTCCAAGATATCGATTAAGTTATATTATTTATACATATGTTACTCTTGTTATCCGATATGGTCTTTCTTTTTTACTGTTACTTGAATTATACCAACAGATTTATACACGTCAAAATTTAAATAGAGGTAAGCTGAAACATTATTTTAATAATATCTTCAATTTTCCGATTGATTTGCACCTACTGAATATTTCAGCTCTCGAAATATCAAGTAGCCACGTAAATGTTCTGATAATTTTCATCAAACTTAATATCTACAAAAAATCGAAAGTCATAAAATTGTTAAAGCAAGGCATAAAAGAAACAAATGAGTACAGTTTAATGAATCATAAAATACGCAATATTGTTCTTAGGCAAATAAAATACTGTAATTCAATTAACTGGCCCATTGTTATCATGGCTACGGGATCTGGAGTGTTTTTGGTTATTTTCAGTAAGTTATGAATATTTTTTGAAAAATCGTAATAATTAGGATATAGCAACATTTCAGGCACAACAATACAAAGCTAATAATAAAGTAGAAGATTTTCCTACCATTATGTTCAATCCTCTTAATAATTACTTTTTTTTATTTGTTTATATCCAAAATATTTCAGCTATATATCTTAGTGTATTGAACTGTGCACTCCAAACATTACTTAATACAATAATTGTGAATGTAGTTACTCAGATAAAGGTAAAGCTTTTATGTATTAATATATATTTTAGGAAAAACTCTTATATTGAAAATTTAAAATTATATTAATTTTCGCATATAAAAAGCAAACAATTGTTTGTAACTCATTAATCCAGTACATAAAACATACATATTTCATTAAGACAAAACAATTTTTTTTAATATCACCAAATAATATTACTAGTTTACACGGTTTATATACCCCACCTGAAAGTTGTTAATTATAGTTTATTTAGGTAAGAGTTACCCAAAAAAAATAAAAAATTCTGTCACTTCTGCTTTTAGAAATATTTATATAGTTAAAAATGGAAAAAAATCTTGATATAAATAATTTAAAAAATATTTTTAAATTATTTATATCAATTTTTAATAGTATAATAATGGGTAATTTTCGCCTTTTTTTTTAGTTTTTTTTCGATCAGTTTCTCTTATAATGGACCAACAGTAATCCCCTAACATGTTTTCATCCTAAAATCCTTGATGTCGTTCTTCGAAAATCTTTAAATCTTGGTGAAAACGTTCTTCCTCTTGAAAAACTCAAATGCGAGTGTAGGAAATGCATCTTCAATGAATCAGCAGCAATCTCTTTATAATTGTCTCTTTTTTTATTTCCCAAAAACTCTTCGACAACCATTTTGAATGACTTATAAGCAGCTTTTTTATTAACAGGTAAAAGGCTTTCAAACTGAGGATCTTTTGATAGTTGTAAATCTCTTATAAGATCATTTAATTCGGCTTGGTTAATTAAATTGCTTGAAGAGAGAAATCGTCAGAATCATTAGAAATTAATTTAACTTCAACATCACTTTTATTGCCATCTTCTAGTATATTTTGTCGTATAATACTCGTCTTATTTTTTATATTATATCCCATTGTCTTCGTAACACGAAAGTAACACTCATTTTCATGATTACTAGGTTCTCTCCATAACATTGGTGAACCAAATGGATCGTATACGTTATCTTCTGATGACTACGGGAGTAAAACAATTCTACAGCTTTCACAAAACACATGAGGCACCCAGTTTTTATCTTGGCTGGGCGACAGGAAATCCAAAATAGTGAAGACATGCACTTTTTAATGAATCTACAATGGGTCTTATTTTTTTTTGAAAATATAAACTGTCCACAAACGCAGCAAAAATGATCAGAACTTTGTTTACACTTTCTATTCGACATATTAATTCAATTTGAAACAAGATATTTGTTGTTTGAACCGAATAAACAAATATTAAACTGAAGTAGGGTAGGGTATTTTTTTTTTCATTTTTTGGGCATTTCACCACGATCTAAAACTCAAAAAATAATGGAGACAAATTTCTCAGTGATTATTTTTTGTAATACATTTGCCTAATGAAGAAAATTTTTAAAATTATATAAGTGTTCTAAATAAATACAAATTTTTAACGTTAACGTTTCGGAGGGTCTTCTCCCCCCGTTTTCAAAACGAATCTAACAAATAAATCATATTAATTTCTGTATATAAAATAAAGATTGAAAGTAAATATATATTTTTTTGGTTTATATCAACGATACTTACATCGACAATTTTTTTTATATTAACAAAATTTTGTTCGTTAAGCAAACTTATTACAGAAAAGAATCACTGAGAAATTTGTTTCCGTTTGGTTTTTTGTTTTTACCCAATGATTCTTTTTTTTTTTACATAAGAACAGATATTTTTAAGTTTTTTTTTGAGTTTTAGATCGTGGCGAAAAACTGAAAAAATGAAAAAAATATATGAAAACGCCACAATCATTCAGACATCACGTAGAGTAGTTGAAAAAAATGATTTGACTATAGAAATAAAAAGAATACTTGATAGAATATATCTGCTTTGAAACAATTTTGGGTTTAAGGAAGGTTGGTTAACATATTTATATACATTTCTTTCGGGGTAAATAAAAAAAGGTACAATTTTGAAACTAGTGTAATTACCAAGACAAGAGAATTAATCAGAGATTTTAGTTCTCTAATGCTTGAATACTTGAATATATATATATATATATATATATATATATATATATATATATATATATATATATATATATATATATATATATATATATATACATACATTTATTTATTTATGTTTCTATTTTAATATATAATTTATACATATTTAAGGTACTTCACTATCAATTCACAAATTATGACAGAAATACTGATAATGGAAATAATAATAGTAAAAACGAAGAACTTATTCTATTGAAATTAAAAAGTATAATTAAAAAACAAACTGAAATAATCAGGTAAATGTAAGTTGTAAAGCTACCTAACTTTACAACTTTCGATTTTTGTAGATTCTATTTTTCTATATAATGTATAGTGTTTTTTTGCAGTTTATCCAATTTTCTAATAATATCTGAAAAATTATGATGTTTTACAGGTACACTGGTGACTTAAATTTAGCTATAACAAATGCTATTCTGATTGAATACTCGATCTCATCTCTTATGATTGCCCTTGTCATAATTGCAATTGTTAAGGTATGATATTTTCTTGTTACAAACTATTCAACATCGCTTATACTTTATTTTTACTTTTATCAACTCATTTAATTTTCCAATGCAATTGGCTAATTTAGTTAGTTTTAGCTTATTAGTTATATTATACCGTTTTTACCAAAAGAGTGTATATGAACCAGCTCTTGACTCTTTCTTGTTTCTATGTTTCAAAATCACATTAATTTCTAATAGTATATTTTCTCTAAACTTGAAGATATTTACCACTAAACACCAAATCACTTTTTTTGAACTGCTCGACGCACGTTTCGCTAACCATGTTAGTATCATCAGGAGATGATTTAATCTAATTCTAAAACTAAACTATGTACTATTTATATGAAAAACCCTACCTAACGAAGCATATAAAAATCATGAACCGTGAGGTTTACTAAGCCTTACATTAGTAATTGAAAAAGTTGATTAAACGGGATAGGCCCTTTATCTCGGTTCATGCTTTTCTTATATTTTTCTATTTGAATGTTTTCATATGCATCCAAAGCCCTATTATTATTAACACTTTTAATTAGTCTTAAATTAATAATATCTATACTGTGGTCGTGTTCGATTGCATGTTGGGCATCACAAGATTTTTCATTTCTCCCATATCTAATGTGGGCAATATGTTCTTTATATCTTGTCAATATGGATCTTTTTGTTTACTCAATATACTTTCGATCACAGTCTTGACAATTAATTTCGTAAATCCCCGACTTTTCATGTTGCTCTACTTTATCCTTTGGATTACCCGGAACTTCTCTTAATTTATTATATGGTTTGTACACAACCTTAATGTCCACTTTTTTCAAAATTTTATCTAGTCCTCTTGTTAATTGGGCATCAAATGGTATTACCATGAATTTCTTTGTGGTCTGATCTTTTTGAAAAGTCGAAGATTCTTTCAATAATTTTCTGAACTTATGTTTTCTAATTAATTTATCTACAATGTTCTTATTATAACCATTCACTTCAGATACCACTCTAATTAATTTTTATTCTACATTATAATTATCTTTATTTAAAGGAAAATTTATTAATCTATTTACTATAAATGATTTGAATTGTTAGGAATGTATCTCGAAGTGGTGGTGTTTTTTTCTGAAAATATCAAAATCTAACCTATTTTTATTGTTTCTAGTGACTAAAACATCCAGAAATGGTATACTATCGTTGTTTTCGAGTTCATGCGTGAATATTATATTTTGGGATTTACTATTTAAGTTCTTAATAAAATTATCTAAATTTTCATTTTTCGAATCGAAAATGGCAAAAATGTCATCCACATATCTTAACCATACCTTCGGAAAGTAACTGAATTAATCTTTTGCCTCGGTTTCAAATTTACCTTATATAAGGCTTAGTAAACTTCACGGTTTATCATTTTTACACACTTTGTTATTTAGGGTTTTTCATATAAATAGTACATAGTTTATCTCCTGATGATGCTAACATGGTTAGCAAAACGTGCTTCGAGCAGTTCAAAAAAAGTGATTTGGTGTTTAGTGGTAAATCTCTTCAAGTTTAGTATTTCACACCAAAGGTTCCAATTATAGAATTGATACATTTTCTCTCTTTTAAATTGATGCCAAAGTACCCTTCAATATTTTTCTTGACTCTTCTCTCTTCCGTTTCGTTTCGCGCCCTCCATCCACCCGAGATTATTTTCTAAAATAATCCCGTATCTGCACTATTTGGTAGATGGGATAAGGTTTCCGTAGTCGAAAGCTACTCACAAAACCGTTATCTTCTATTCCATTGGTGTTTCCGCTGCTTGGCCGCCGACGGGGTGGGCCAAGCGCTTCGCACCACTCCCCTCTGGGGGACAAGTACCAGAGGGGGGTGTAATCTTAAAGTATTTATTTTCCGATCACACTGATGGTGTTTCGGTCAATGTATATCTCTTACCTTTTAACCTGAAAAAGAGAAAAACTTCACTTCACTGCACATCGCCAATTTCTTTCCTTTTTTCCCAAACGGGGACATAGTCCCATCCCGCGTTGGGCAACAGTCAACCTAATCCTCCAAGAGTTGGAGTTTCGGTCTTCTGCGCCGTCGACCACCCAAAGCTGCGATGTCTTCCGGACGATAGTCCGTTAACCTTCGCAGTTCTTGATTTGGGTGGTCCCGTATCTTCAGAAAGGCTTTCTCTGCCTTTTCTTGCATGCACTGCCTAAAGGGAGTCCACATCATCTCTCTGTGTATCTGTACATTGGAGATGTACCAAGGGGCATCGAGAGCTAGTCTCACTAGCTTGTTCTCGTAACTTTCCAGTTGCTTGATGTAGGATTTTGCCGCGTAGCCCCACGCGATCGATCCATACATCATAACGCTTCTCACTAATGATCTGATCATTAGGATCTTTAGCTTCACGTCTAATTTGCTTGTTCTGCAAATTAGCGGGTACTTCTCTCTTCCTCTTAATAACTTTTCATATATCCTTTTTACTAATCCATTGGAATCCCTTCCTACGAGATGTCCAATGTATTTAACTTGTTTTTTTCTGGATTGTTTTTAATATGCACACCATTTTTAATTTTTCCCTTGTAATTAGATTTCTTATTTGTTTCATTTCGGTGAGTCCCAAGTCTTTATAGTTAATTTTTCTCTTCTGCTTGAATTTTACTATTCAGAGTGTTAAGCACAAAGCCGTCACTGTCATTTGTGAGAATTGGACAAAATATCACTTTATTGCCATCTAATTACATAGTTTTTGAAATTTTATTTATGTCAGTTTCTTGTTTTCCACAACTGTAAATCTGTAGACCTAACTATTTTAAATTTTTATTTTACGATATCTTTCTTTCCTTTGTCCACCAATCATTAGCTTTTTCTTTCCAATATGTATATTCATATTCTTTCACTTTTAGCATATCTGTACATGCTATTACATTGCAGTTTAGCTTATTTTCATATTTGCGAACAGTACTAAATCAGTAACAAAAACACATTCAGAAATGCCAACTGTTTCCATAATTTTATGTCACCGTCATTGATGATCATTATAAACCGTAAAGGACTTTGTACTCCTCCTTGTAGACCCCCTTTTATCATAAACTCGCCAGATTGAGCAATATATTTTCTCAAACTTCCCGTTCTGTTGCAAGTTTTGCTAAATTTTATTTTATTTAATTTTTTTATTTTAAATATATTTATATATACGCACCATTCAAACATTTTAGTTTTTGAGCCAAATTTTGAATATATATGAAATCCTATGTGGATTTCATAGGATCCATATAATTTTTGACTTTAACATTAACTAAAATTATAAACGGTCCAAATTAAAAAAAAAAATCTGCTACAAAAAAATTAATACCTTTACTATACATATAACAAACATATACAGCTGACACGTTTAATATCATAAATGTGTGTATTAGACTATTTTCGTATATAATATATTTTTAGGTCGCAGATGTATACTTCTACTATTTGATGTTGATTGTAACAACAGGCCAGTTATGCACTTACTGCATTAATGCTAATGAAGTAATTTTTCAAGTAAGTTTTTTTGTCTTCTTTTAAATTTGGAAATAAAAATTAAGGAGTCGTATTAAGCTCACATTGTCAACTCGAAATATTTTATAATATGAAAAAAACTAGCTGTAGAATAATAGCTATTTTTGCATATATATTATTATTAGGGTCAGAGAACATTCTGACTCATTTTTTTAGTGTTTTTCTGATCTTCCACACCTCTCTCATACTTCTCTTCTCCAGGATTCTCTTTCTCACCCCGTTCCCGATCTGCCTGAAACTTTGCTCTGACTTGTGTGATCCATGGTATTGTTGATTAGACCCCCTGTATGTATGTAAGAATTCTGTTGGTGAGGCTTGTCGGTGGAAGTCTACTGATATCTTCATAGAATTTCAACCTTCTTTTTCTTATGCTCGCCGCTACGTTGGATATTCACTCTGTGGTCTTCCTAGAATGTAGTTTGAATCCTTCCTCTTTTAGTTTTTGGTTGAATTCAGCAGAATTAATATTTAGGGTAAAACAAATGGCCCTATAAGCTAATTAACTACTATTCCAGCCTATAGATCAATAAACTTCAATCAATAAACACTTCTCCGTAAGTGTGTTGAGATTTTCATCTGCCCGACTATGAAAATTATGAAAATTTCAAATCCCATTTCTCGTGAAAGCAATTTCGTCGGTTAATAAATAATCAAACAAAAAATTGAATTTCTTTAGTTTAGGCCAATTAACCATTCACAATATGTTTGCCTGAGTGAATAACCAGCGATTAAGAAAGCTTGTAACCTTTGTACCGATAATGTACAATCCCATGGAAAACAGCAGTTTGTTGCCCAAAAGTTCCAGTACTTTTAGTAGAATTATCTTCAACAAAATGTAAAATTTGTTCTTCGACTTCATGGCCAATATTTCGCTACCGGCCAAATTCTTGAAATTTTGGACCATGCTATCCATATCCGAAAATCCTTTAGAAACTACGCACTGATATACAGTAAAATCGTTTTGTCACAATATTATAATAATATTATTCACCATTGTGTTTTATCGTGGACATATCGATGTTGGCTGGTGTATAGTGTAAATCTTAATTAAGAAATTTTTTTTTTAACTATATTCATTAGTTTTGTTGTTATTTATGAATATTTGCCAAATATGCTTTTACACATATTCGCTTAAAATATTATTATATAAATTTAAAGAAAACTACTAGCGCATTCATTGAAATAATGTATAATCTGAAAGTTGTATATCTCTTCTATAAAACGAGCCCACCATCGTTAGAATAGATCAACGGATTGCCAAATTATAGCGCCTCTTCAAGTACCTTGTCATCCTAAAACACGATGGAACAAAGAGCTAATATTACATTTTATTTCAACCTCAGTAAAACTTTTAAATAAAAATTTGGATTGATGTATGCTTTGGAAGACGACCCAAACACAAGTTGGCCAAAAAACAAAAATTGCGATGAGTTGGTAGATAAAGTACGTGAAATGATCGCCTACGATGCGAATTCCACTATGAGATGGATAGCAGATGAATTAAATACGACCAAAGACATGATTCACGAAATATTGGCAAATGATTTTAACAAACGGAAAGTCTATACTCAATTTGTCTCCGACTACTTAAATGAGAACCAAGAATTGCCTGATTCGCCTATTTTATCTCCGTGTGACATGATATTGATACATAACATTAAAAGACTTTTATAATACTTGAAAATTAGGCACAAATTAGAGGCGATGAAGAAATATTTGCATTTTTTATCCAAGTACTTGAAGACAAAATTCTGCTTAGTTTCTGAAAACTAAAAATAGCTATATCATAAGCGTGTCAATTGGGAGACATATAAAAGGTGTTGGAATCCAACGATTTGTTTTTCCAATAATTGAAGTTAATTTAAAATACTTTTTACAACAACCAACAACCATCACTAATTGATCAACATCTCTAAAAAAAGTAACTTGTATATATGTACATAATTAAATTAATAATATCATTCGACCCAACTACAAAACAAATATCTTCCTAATCAAAAATATATAACTGCTATTCATACTTACGGTGATCCAGGAGAAACCATCGTTTCTAGAATGGTGCTACTCGACTAATAGACAATGAGAAGGCTTGCAGCATGTATCAATGTTTAGTATCCATTATACCGTTTTAAACTTGAGAGTAGCAGAAGCTTTCTTACGATACGTCTATCAAAAGTAGTGAGCTTATGATTAAAATGCAACGACTCTTCAAGGCATCAATTCAACATCCCCAGCTGCAACAATATTCTCAGAGAGGCAGCTTCACTTCGAACAAAACTCACTTCCTTCACTTCCCTCTCGATTGGGGGGCGCACATTGCATGTATGTAGATACTGTAGATAAGGCGCGGGAGGCGATTCTGCAAAGGCCCACTTGCACTTGCTAGGCGACACGTTTCTGAACTGGTGATGAGTAAGAGTACTTTAAACCATATTGTTCGTAAGGATACAAATTCAATTAATGATTGTTCAAAAGCTAAATGAAGGGGATAATTATCAACCCTTCATATTTGTATTCAAACAGTTCTTGACATGATTAGAAAATGAATATTTGACCATCATTATAAGCCATGGGGTAGCAATGGGGTAGTCATGGAGAGTCATGGAACTCATGATTTAGTCACATTAATGACGCTCAATACCATATATTCACACATAAATCGAACTATATATATATATATATATATATATATATATATATATATATATATATATATATATATATATATATATATATATATATATATATATGTTACCTCTTGAATAGGATGGACAGTAGGTCTATCAGCTTCTTGAAATTGCCGGTCAAATGTTCGCCTTGCTTTTGTCATCTTGGACCTACCTTTTTGTGCTGTGACTGTCACTGCCCGTGGCCTGTGGTGAAAGGTGGATCGCTTGCAATAATATTTATATATATATATATATATATATATATATATATATATATATATATATATATATATATATATATATATATATATATATATATATATAGGTTTTTTTTATGTAATTTTTTAAATATTTTTATAAAACATTCCAAAAGTTAGCATTAAAACTTGAATTAATAAAAAAGTTATTGGTATATCGTCCAAATATTTTTTTTATTTTAATGTGTAATGTTGTAAAACAACGCGTGTTTCATATTGACCTTTTTCAGAGTCTAAATCTTGGAACAGCTATTTACAACAGCAACTGGTACCAAAGAAGTAAGCAGGTGAAAAGTATGATTTCTATAATTTTACTACGATCAAAAATCCCTTTAGCTTTAACAATTGGACAGTTTGGGCCACTAACCGCACAGTCTATGATATCAGTAAGTTTAAATGTGTTTTTGTTTTTATATAAAATAAAATTTCAATAAGATGACAATATTTTTCTTTTCAGATATGCAAAGTAGCTCATTCCTATTTATCATTTTTCTCTGGATCTAAATAAAATGCTGTTGAAATGGATATTTTATACTCTATTCTATGATATGTCATTATGAATCACGCTATCAAACACCAGTAACAAATTGATTGATATTATGCACTGTTTTGGTTTTCCTATTACTTCTTATGAAAATGGGACCCTCACAAATTAACTCATATCTCCTTCTTTTTCACATCACAATATTATCAATAAAGAAGTTATAGCTCTTTAAAATTGTTTCATTAAATTTTCCTTTGATCAAAAAATAACAAAAGTTTTATACTTCTATTGGAACACGCGAAACACTAACCTCAAAGGAGAAACACTAACCTCAAAACCACTATACACGAAATCACTTTTTTAAATTTCTCGACGTGCATTTAGCTATCCATGTTAGCATCATCAGGAGATGATTTCATATCACTATAAAACTAAACTATGTTCGATTTATATCACAACCGTACCTAATGAACCGTGTAAAATCATGAACCTTGAAGTTAACTTAGCGTTACATTAATAATTGAAATGTCGACAAAATGGAATAATTCCTTATTCCGGTCATGCTTTTCCTATACAATTCCATTTAAAGCTTTTATACGCATCCAAAGCTCTATTATTATTTACACCATTAATAAATCTTAATATACTGTCGATCACAATTATGCAGATGTGGTAAAAGTGCGTTTGTTCCATATTTGCGAAGTTTGTTCAAAGTAGTAATTGCAAAAGTAGCCTTTAAAACCAATAACAGCCTTGGAAAACGTATCAAAAATTGCAAGGCAAAAACAAACAAAAACGATAATTCAGGAATATATCAACTGTATTGTGGGTCGTGTCCAAAAACTTACATAAAACAAATAGGCAGATTTTTCAAGAAAATAATTAAAGAACACGAAAGATTTCTCAGTCATAAACCTAATTCGAACTATGCCTCACATGTGTTAAATGAGAACCATCTTTTTAATAGTGAATTAAAAAAATTAAATTATGTGCACAACATAGGCAAAAACTAAACCATTTCAATAGTTTAGAAACAAACCGTCTCAAAGATGCGAAAACTCTCCTAAATTACCAAGTAGATCTGAACAAATCCCCTTTACTAAATTTGTACAGACAATAAATAACTTCTGTGTGGTTTTGTTAAAATATGTATATTTTTATTGTAGAAGCTTTTTTTTATTTATACCTATTTTAACATCGAATATAGCCTATTCTGAGGAAGCTACAGTGTTAGTGAAATGCGTCCATCATTAATAATAAAGTGAAAATATAAACAAAACAGTTTTATTAAACATTTTTAAATGGATAACTTACACATTAATGTCGTTTAATGTCGAAGTTGATATTACTAGCACTAATTTTTCACACCATTACACTCTCATATATGTTAAACGATTCATGTCACATTAAGAAACACATGAATGAAGGTTTTATTAAAATAACTGTTTAAACCATCCCATTTCTGGTAAAAGAAGCTTCGTGGATTGATAAAATATTGAACAAAAATTTGGATTTCTTTTGGTTTTGACCAATAAATCATTCACAACATCTTCGCCTATTTGAAAAGTCAGCGGATAAGTGTGCTAGTAACGCTTGTACATGATAAGTGTAGAGTTATCGCTCTTTTAGTGTTTCAAGTAGAATTCAATGAAAAACTACAACTTGTCGTGCAACACTTTGATTATTTCCGGTAGAATCCTCTTCCTAATCCTAAAATTATAGTGGAATTGAAGTGGACTTCAGACTAATCACTCGATGTTTCACATATTCTTGGAATTTTGGAACCTCACTATCCAACAGTAACCGTATCCAAAAATCTTTGATACACTTGAATAGATGTTTGCCGAACTGGAAGCGGCCTTTCGAGGTATCGGTAAAGGTCTAATCTCTTCCAGATTGTGGAGAGTTTCTCCATGAATATGAATCACATCCTGATATTCGCGTAACGAATATATTTTTGTTTAAATATCAAAGTTAAATGCACACACTAAGACACTAAAGTAATTTTGTGTCGCTCGCTTCTTAATAAAAAAATGTTCTAACAGTGCTCATTAGTTTAGTTTTATACAATAATTAGTTGTATTATTAATTGCAGGTAGTACGACAGAAATTAGCTTTTCTTTGACTTGATTATGGCTTGACGAATGTTAGTTTTCAGGTCGCCAATAGTGGCGGGTTTATTGTTCTAAGTCTGTGTTTTCCCCATATCCCCAGAAAAAATGATCTAAATGATTCAAATCACATTCAGGATTCAAATTAACGAGATGCGGAACTTACACCCATGTTTACTCGGGAAATATGCAGTGGTGCGCCATTCTGTTGAAAATATAGGTCATCCGCATCGATTCCATCAAATTTCGGGGAAAAAAATCTTCCAGCATTGCTTTGTAGTGCTCGGTATTGAGGGTAACGGTGGCTCCTTCCTCATTTTTAACGAAATAAAAACCCAAGACTCTTCCTGGGTGAGGTTCCTAAAATCCACACCAAACTGTGATCTTTTGCCGATATAACACGTGTGGCTTAGACTCGCATCAATACTGACAATATTGTTTATTGACGAATCCACTGAGCTAGAAATGAGCCTCATTGGAGAAGATGATTAAGCGATGAAATTCGTTGTCGGCTTCCATCGTTAGGAGGGCCTAATCGGTAATATCACGTCGAATAGGATAGTTGGTTGGCGTCAATTTTTACGGCAGTATCATCTTATATGGATATAAGCCTAAGTACAACCTCAAAATTCTCCAGATTGCCATTGGCGAGAGGCCTAAATTTGCGAGCGGCGAACAACTGAGACGTTGTCATTTTCGGCTACAGTTGCTTGAATACAGGCACCACACTATCGTGGAGAGTAAACTCACATTTCCAATTCTAATGTGAAACAAACCATGATTTAATTGCAAACCTTTCGGAAAAACTGACAAGACAGACCAAAAATCGATATATATATATATATATATATATATATATATATATATATATATATATATATATATATATATATATATATATATATATATATATATATATATATATATATACCAGGTGTCCCATTAAGGATGGATCGCGGCCGTATCTTGAAAACTATTTATCCCACAGCTTTGGGGAAAAAAAAATTACTAAAAATGATCATGAGAAATTCACCAAAAATATTTTTAAGCTTCTAAAACGACCGCAAGAGGGCGTGACGAGCTAAACATTTATAAAAATCATTTCTTTGTGTATTTTCAAGTGTTAACCGAGTTAGAAAAATTCTCAGTTATAATTAGCAAACTGTCTCCTATAACTTTGTTTTGTGACATTTTGTCGTAATTAAACGAATAGAGGGGAGGGGGGGAGTTTTACCTATAGAGATAAAAGTCATCTAATGTCCGTTTGCCTTAACCGATTTTCCTCAATTTGAATTCATTTAAAAGGCAATTGCTGGGACAATCAGATAATCTGGGAGATAAATTATTTAGTTTATAAATGAAACCGCGAGGTGGCGTTACATTCAACAATAGTTTTTTTGAAGTTTTGTTCAGTTTTTTCAAATGAAATGGTACAGCTTTTATTACATGGTTAGAAAGATAATATAAAGAGGAATCATCCAGTGAAAACCCGAAATTGATATCTCTGACATGTCAAGAGATATTTCGATTTTTCTGAAAAAATCAGTTATTATTTCACTACTACCTGCATTAAGTTAAAAAAATATTAACCTAATGTTTGCCTTCCTTCACACTTTACCCAGGCTTAGGACTGATCCAAATTCTTCGTGCCATATTAATTTGGAGCGTGTTTAAAGGCCAACGGGCCAACAACGAAGATAATAATAATAACAACAGTGAAATAAAATTAACAGCACAACAGTTTAATAATTAACAGAATCTGAACTTTAACGCCTTTCTAAATGTTCAAAATGCCTTCCATCCTTAGAAATGCAAAGATTACACAAAAAAATGGTTTTTAAAAATGTTTAGCTCGTCACGCCCTCTTGCGGTCGTTTTAGAAGCTTAAAAAAAATTTGGTGAATTTTTCATGATCATTTTTAGTACAATTTTTTTCCCCAAAGCTGTGGGATAAATCGTTTTCAAGATACGGCCGCGATCCATCCTTAATGGGACACCTGGTATATATATATATATATATATATATATATATATATATATATATATATATATATATATATATATATATATATATATATATATATATATATATATATATATATATATATATATATATAGGATGCAAATATTGCAAATGATCCAATCAATTAAGATCTGCAACTAATATCGTCGTATTCTGGATTGATTCATCCTGATACATCACATGAATTCTATTACAAAAGAGAAACAACAAGAATTTATTACTATTGATACAATATCTATATCTGTATTGATTATATTGTAAAAAAAATCGCAAAAATCGCTCCACTATTGATACAATCTTTGTAGTCAGAAAAATAGTTCAAAGATCTTTCGAATTCAACAAACCTGCCTACTTCTGCTTTGTTGATATGACCAAGAAGTTTGACAAAATTCTCTTAACGAAATTTAACATTAATAATTCCGTGCAGCTTTATGGTTCATCATTTCATTCATCATTTTTTCGTCAAGAAATGTTTTTTTTTCAGGATGCAAATATTGCAAATGATTCAGTCAATTAAGATCTGCAACTAATTTTGTGGTATCGTGGATTAATTCACCCTAAATTCTATTACATGAACGCTATCATAAGAGAGGAACAACAAAAAAATTGCAAAAATCGCTCCACTATTGATACAATTTTTGTAATCAGAGAAATAGTTAAAAAAAAATTCGAATTCAACAAACCTGCCTACCTCTGCTTTGTTGATGTGACCAAGAAGTTTGACAGAATTGTCTTAATGAACGTTAACTATATTATGCAAAAAATAAGAAAGTCAATCAACCATTAGTAGAGCTTACCTCTTATAACATCCGAAACTATAAAACTAGTATAAGAGTAAGAGATCTGGTAACTACGGACATATAATTAGCAGAGCAATGATGAAACTTTACTTGATTTGCTGAAATTATGTTTCCTAGTGATTTTTAATATCATATCACTCATATCATTGGCTGTTGCTCTAGGAAAATATCCCCATATTTCTCTAGAGCTTAGCGTGAGTCCTTTGTTAATCCTATTTATAAAAGATACTGTATGGGAAAATGTTTGATTATTATACAGCAATCATAATTATACCATCTCAACAATAAGGCTTTCATAAAGGCATGATACAACCACCGCCATATTGAGTCTTACTGACGATATCATTCGATATCTTGATAAAAAATTGCGTGTTATTTTAATTGCCTTGATCATGAGCTGTTATGTGAAAAACTTACATACTATTATTTTAATCATATTCTTTTATCTTTTATTACATCTTACTTGAGTTTATTACATCTACCAAATTTGTTGTTTCGGGCGTGCCTTAAGATTCCATTTTGGGTTCTCTATTGTTTCTAATTTCTTCATCTGATTTACCTACAGTTTCAAAACCTAGTTCTAAGCAGCTTTGTGCTGATGATATTCACCTTTTTTCGTCAGTCAATTGCTTTTTTCCTCAGGATGTAAATATTGCAAAATATTCACTCAATTAAGATCGGCAACTGATCATATATGATATATATATATATATATATATATATATATATATATATATATATATATATATATATATATATATATATATATATATATATATATATATTGGCTTAACGCCCGTTAAGACAATTCTGTCGAACTTCTTGGTCACATTAACAAAGCAGAGGTAGGCAGGTTTGTTGAATTCGAAAGATTTTTTAACTATTTCTCTAATTACAAAGATTGTATCAACAGTGGAGCGATTTTTGCGAAATCCTTGTTGTTCATCTTTTGTGATAGAATTCATGTGACAGAATTCAGGATGAATCAATCCAGTATACAACAAAATCAGTTGCAGAGCTTAATTAATAGAATTGAATCATTTGCACTATTTGCATCCTGAGAATAAAAAGCATTTCTTGACGAAAAGAGGATGAATATCATCAGCATAAAGCTGCACAAAACTACTATTATTAACGTTAGTTAAGGCAATTTTGCCAAACTTCTTGGTCATATCAACAAAACAGAGGTAGACAGGTTTACTGGATTCGAGAGATTTTTCAACTATTTCTCTGATTACAAAGATTGTATCAATAGTGGATGGATTTTTGCGGTATCTTTATATGTATAATATGGATATTTTTGCCTATCTGTTTTAGCATAAATTTAGTAAAGGCGTTCCGAATACTATTGAGTCGAGTACTTCCACATTATGGGATTCGTCATGCTATCCTTGTATGTTTACGATTATTTGCTGATTAATTATATTTTTATAAAGGAGAGTGATTTATTTTTATTAATCTACTCTTTCATATCGTCTCTACGGCTTCTGGAATATTTCCAGATATTTTATATTGTTTCCTCTAGTAAGTTAAGGTAGTGTTAAATTTTGTTATCCGGTAATAGTGCGTTTTCTTTTTCTTTGAGGTAGTATAGATTGTCGAAAAAGATTTTTTATTATTCTGCGGTAATTTAATTGGTCTGTGTGGCATCTTTTATCTCCAGTTTGTTCCTTCTCAGCATTGCTCATATTTTTCTTTAGATACTATGCAAGTCTATTTCCATCCCCGAGATAAATCTCCGTCAGTTTTCTTTTATTTATTAAATTCTTTGGTTGACTCTATTACGTTCCATCTGGCCAAATTTTCTTAATTTCTATTCTGAAGATAAATTATGTGTGCATTTTTATGTGTTCTGATAACTCTTTAATTTTCGGTGTGATTCACGATATATTGTTGATTCTGTTGACAAACACTTTCCGCTTGCTTTCCGACGAATTCAGTAACTGCTTTTATCATGTTGTCCTTTAGGGTCATCCATTGTTGGTCAATATTGTCCTCGTGATTGATCCAGTTTTTGTGCTCCTTTTTCTGAGAGTAGATTTTTGAATACTTGTTTTGTACTTTCATTTTTTAAGAATTTCTAAGGATCTAAATAATTTAAATTGATTTAATAGCCATGAACTTTTTATAACAATTTAGGCTTATTTACCGGTAAAACTTCCGGATCCGCAAACGTACGTCTATATCATATCGTGGAGTACCCGAATGGGATATAAGTTATATATGTCGGAACACAAAAGAACCTGCGTCTCCGCTCAAATAAGGATATTGTTAGCTGCTTCAATAGAGGCGAGTCCCACCCATCTCTTCCAGTGTAAAACCCATGTTTCGTCTCTTGGGGTTTAGATTTATCAGGGTACCGACATATGCTCTTAGTTTAAGGATAGGAAGGCCCTATCCACAGTCGTCAACCTACCCTTTCACTGACTTATCATCAGACGGCGCATACATGCAGTGTCAGGCTTCTTTCAACTGAGTCCAGTAGGACAATTGTAGCCGATTGTTATACTCCGCAAGTGCTGTTCCACATAATATTTATGTGGAACAGGGCATATGTTTAGTCACCTGATATTTAAACTCATTAGACTTATCAGGGCACCAAAATATAATCTCTCTTCAGGAACAATCTACACTTACACAAACTTCTCATAATGAGATAACAGTAGCCGAGTATCATACACCCCAACTGCTGGATTCACAATATCCAATGAGACACACAATCCGTCAAAATACGGTTCGTAAAACAACCGGAGTACATCCGATTGTCGAATTTGTACGTGTCGAAAAGTTCGAAGACGTTTCACCAAAATTTCATTTGGCATCTTCGGTGCTTATTGTACGAGGTTAGTGACTTTTTGAGAAAGTGTCATTCGCGACATACTCGGGATAGTAAGCACAGAAAATTCCAAATGAGATTTTAGCGAAACGTCTGAAAGCACCCGACAAGGACCAATTCGACAACCGGATGTACTCCCGCAAAAAACCTAATACTTGTTTTTCCATCGGTGAAACAGTATGCACAGACAGAGAGAATATCGTTGGAATTTTATAAAGGTGCTACAGAATATAGAGTACGCAAATGACGCATATTACTAAGAGATATTTGAAACATGCAGAATACAAGGGGCGCTCAATAAGTCCAAATCCAAATAAGAAAATCCAAGAAATGGCGCTCGTAGCATCGGAAATGGTTTGTTTTTAGTAAGCATCATTATTCACCAGATAGCTGTCAACTATCTCAATCTCAGTTATATTGGTCACATGGTTTAATTTTTATTGTCGATTGAAGCAAGAAACTTTTGTTTATTTGAAAAAATAGAAAAAAGGAGTTTCGAGTGGTGATTAAACACTTATATTTACAAGACTTAGCACCGAAAGAGATCAAAGCTGTGTAGGATGAAGTTTATGGTACGTCTGCTTCTGCGTCTGCAACTTTTTAAAATTGGGTAAATGATAATTGGTTTAAACGTAGCCGTACTTCCACAAAAGATAAGCATCGTTCGGGCCGTCCAGTAGAAGTGACTGCACTCAAAATATTTGACAAAATGCATGACATGGTTTTAAGTGATCGACGAATCAAAGTGCGCAAAATAGTTGAAGCCACAAGCTTATCGCAAGGTACAGTGTATTCGATTTACCACGAAAAATTGAGTGCAAAAAAAAATCAGCAAGATTGGTGCCGCGTTTGCTCTCAGTGGAGAATAAACACAATCGTGTGGTTGACTCTGAGGCTGACCCTATTTCGTCGCAATCCTGATAAGTTTTTGCGTCGACACAATTGTGAATAAAACATGGATACACTTCTACACTCCAGAGATAAAGGAACAATCAAAACAGTGGGTTTTTGATGGCGAACGGGCTCCGAAGAAGGCGAAGAATGTGAAATCGGTCTGCAAGAATATGGCCACAGTTTTTTGGGATGCAAACGGAATCATCTACACCGATTACTTGGAAAAACGAAAAGCAATAACTGGAGAGTATTATGGGTCGTTATTGCACCGGTTGAGCGAAGAAATCAAGAAAAATCCTCCACATTTGTAAAAGAAAAAGATCCTTTTCCATCAAGACAAAGCAGGGGTACACACCTGTGACATTTTTTTATTTCTGAACTTAAAAAAATGGCTCAGCGGACAACGGTTCACATCGAACAAAGAGGTCACTACCCAAACAGACGCCTATTTTGAGGACCTTTCGAAATCTTATTTTTTAGGCTGCTTACAAAAGTTGGAGAAACGGTTAGATAAGTGTATTGTGCTAAAACGAAATTATGTTCAAAAATAAAAAGTCTACTTAAAATATGTTTTTCTATCTTTTTCTAAGGACTTATTGAACGATCCTCGTATAATAAAATGCTACAAAAAAGGTCTTAATACAACGGGAAATCTAACGAAATATTTAGCAATTAACACTTCAAAGCCAGGAATAATAAATATTCAAGAGAGTCCATTAGAAAACGTAGAAAAACTCTTACCTTGGTAACACCATCTTAAACAATGGAAACATCGATGGTTAATAGTCAAAGCAAACTTGAACAAGTTAAATAAATAAATAAATTAAAACAAGCGGATATAAGTGATCAGATCATACTCTAAGGAAGCGGATTAATACCTTTGTACATCAAGCCCTGATATACTTCCCTTAAAAAAAACGAGTCTACCCCTAGTACATCGAAAAAAAAATCGCTCACGAAACCAGAAAACTCATACTAGACCTAATAAATATTACACAGAAAAAAAGAAAACAATTTATAGAGACTTTATAATAATTTTATTCGATTCATAATTGGTTTTATGAAAATAATAATAATAATGTACTAATATGGCTTCGAGCTTGAAATTTTGGAATTTTATATTCCTTTGGAATTTTATATTCCAATTTGAAATGGCCATGGTCATTGAAATGTTCAAGCTTTCTCGGAATAAATGTCTAAGAATCATCGCAACGCCAAAATTAAGCCGTATTTTAGGCAAAAGCCTATATTTTTTAAGAAACATCCGACATAAGACAAGTAATTGACGAAATGACAATTGAATGAGAGACATCCCTAACATTTATATCAATAATTATATATATATATATATATATATATATATATATATATATATATATATATATATATATATATATATATATAAAATTGGAAAAAATTTTTGGAAATAACCAAAATTCTACAAGAAGTTTGGCGAACCGAACGGATTCCGGAAGACTGCAAAGATGCTCTAATCCATCCACTACATAAGAAAGGAGATAGAACGGATGTAAACAATTATAGAGGAATATCTCTTCTCCCAGTTTGTTACAAGATTCTATCTCAATGTCTAGTAGACAGAGCACAGGGACAGTTAGCACCGAACATTGGTGAATATCAGGCAGGTTTTCGACCGGGCAGATCCTGCCCTGAACAGATCCTGAATCTAAAGTTGATTCTAAGACATCAAAAACTGTACAATAAAAATCTCGTCTGTACATTTGTGGATTTCAAAAAAGCATATGATTCTATTGACCGCGAATCTTTATTCCGAATCTTGAAAGAACAAGGACTAGATCTGAAAACGCTGGCAATTATTAAAGCAACGTTAACTAACACGAGGTCAAAAGTTAAATTCATGGGTGACATCTCAGAACCCTTCGAAATTAAAACTGGTGTGAGACAAGGGGATGGACTCTCGCCACTCTTATTTAACTGTGTTCTAGAAAAAGTAATACAGGAGTGGCGTGAAAAAAAGTCAGCACTGAATATTGACCAGCCCATTAAACTGGGGAGAACCAACATCAAAATTGATTGTTTGGCATTTGCTGATGATCTAGCAATTTTAGCCCAAGATGTATTAACGGCACAGAAACAGATTGAAATCCTAAAAAAAAACAGCAGAAAAGGTAGGACTCCAAATATCCTTTGAAAAGACACAATACATGACCTGCAACAGACTAAGAACACCATTTCTAAAAACAAAATATGGTAACATCAGACGAGTCTCTCAATTCAAATATTTGGGTGAAATAATCATGGAAAATGGGTTGGAAAAAGCGGCCTATAAGGGTAGATGTCAAAAAATGGAAACGGCATTGAGACTTACACAAAATATTTACAACAAAAAATGCCTATCTAAAAACACAAAACTGAGACATTACAACACGGTTATTAAGCCAGAATGTTTATATGCTGCAGAAACGCTCATTTTGAATAGAAAGAGGGACATCGAGGACATTGAAAAGAAGGAAAGAAAAATCATAAGAAAAATCCTAGGCCCCAAACAAATAAATAGCACAACATACCGACTTCGAGAAAAGCAAGAAATCAAACAATACACAGATATACATAGCGATATGAGAAAAAGAAGACTTAAGTTTTACGGACACATCAAACGCATGAATCCGAGTAGGCTAACTAGACAAATAGTCGAATTTTATGAAAATAGGAGTAAAGCTAAAGTAGAAATAATTAAATGGATTGCGGCAATTAAAGAAGACCTAAGATCAGCAAATATTACACAAAGTGAAATTCAGGTTAGAGGTTGTTTCAGACACAAGGTTAACGTTTGGAAGGTTGGCCAGAGAGAAAAATGTAGGAAGACTGGAACAACTTGGTCTGACGAAAGGAAAAAAGCTCATAGCGAAAGAATGAAATTAGTATGGGCTCAAAAGAAGGCTAACAACAACAAACGCCTCTAATTGTACTTCGCGTGGTCCACCAGGGCCCATACGTGAATAATAATAAATATATATATATATATATATATATATATATATATATATATATATATATATATATATATATATATATATATATATATATATATATATATATATATATAAATATATGTGCTTGATATATGTGCTTGATATCTTTATTATTATTTTATATATAGATATATAGATATAGATATTTGATATTATTTTATAGATGAAGGTCAATAAAAGAATCAATGAAAACCGATTTTAAGAATAATATACCCGAATTAGTTACCGTTCATTGGGATGGAAAATTATTACCTGGCCTGTATGTAAGAACTCCTAAAGAAGAACATCTGCCGATCCTTATTTCATTTGAAAAGAAGAAGCAATTTCTTGCAGTACCTAAACTGGACAGTTCTGCTAGCAAAGATCAAGCCAAAGTAGTTTCAAACGCACTGTATGACTGGAACCTAAGTGATAAGGTACAAATAATGTGCTATGATATGATAACATCTAACAAAAGGCGCTTGAATGGAGCTTGCAAAATTTTACAACAAAAACTGGAACGAGAATTGCTATTTTTTGCTTTCGCCATCATATTTATGAATTCTTAAAAGTGTGTTTGATTCAAAGATCCACCCAAGTCACTAGCAGTCCCGACATTCCACTATTCAATAAGTTTAGAGAGCACTGGAAGAACATTAATCCTAAGGCTATCGAAACAAGCATTGATATTGTCAAACAGCATTTTTGTGACATAAAACTTAACGAATTGCTGACGATTTTTACTCATGAACTGTAAACATTCATCGTATGTGGCGATTATGGAAAACTGACCGAATTATCCATTTATTTTTTCCAATTTTTTTTTATGTAGGAGATAATGAAAGAAAAATTGAAATCATGCATCAAGGACGATGGATGTCAAAAGCTATTTACTTTTTGAAAATATGTTTGCTGCAGTCTCAGTTTAAAATGAGCGTAAAAGAAAAACAGGTGCTGCAAGATGTTTGTTTATTCATTGTGACAGTTTATGCAAAGCCTTGGCTTGGATGTAGTTTGGCAGTAAAGGCGCCGAATCAAGATTTGCGTTTTTTAAAAGCGTTGAAAAAATATGAAACAATTGACAAATCGATTTCTAAAGTGGCTCTGAGCAAGTTCAGTCAATATTTGTGGTATTTATCAGAGGAAATAGTCATATTATCACTCTTTGATGATGAAGTTGATGAACAAACTAAGGTCAATATTGTAGCTAACTCACAAAGAGAAAATACATATGATATTGGGAAGAGATATGTTCCATCGAAAGAAGACATATCTGTTTCGTTATATGTAATTAAATTATCAATTTTATTATGATATTAATTTTTAGTTACTATTGTTTTAGAGAAATCCCTGAGCGATTTTGTCTTCACCAATTTCCTACAAAATATATATATATATATATATATATATATATATATATATATATATATATATATATATATATATATATATATATATTATATTATATATATATATATATATATATATATATATATATATATATATATATATATATATATATATATATATATATATATATATATATATATATATTATATTTATATATATATATATATATATATATATATATATATATATATATATATATATATATATCATCATCATCATCAGCCCATATCGATCCACTGCAGGATGAAGGCCTCTTCAGCATGCTTCCAACCTTCACGGTCCTGGGCTTTCCTCTGCCACTCGGGTCCAATATACTTAACGATGTCATCAGTCCATCGTGCTTTCGGTCTTCTTCGCGGACGTTTGCGATCAAGCGGTATCCACTCCAGGATTGCCTTGGTCCATCTGTTGTCCCATCGCCTCGCTATATGGCCTGCCCATCTCCATTTCAACTGTTTTACTCTTCCAATGATGTCACAGACTTTTGTTTGTTCCCTGATCCATGCGCAGGACTTTCTGTCTCGTCTTGTAATGCCAAGCATACATCTTTCCATTCCCCTCTGTGCCACCCGAAGTTTTTGAATTGATTGCGATGAGAGTGTCCAGGTTTCACTTCCGTATGTCATAACGGGTAGAACGCACTGATCGAATACTTTTCTTTTCAGGCAAAGTGGGAGTCTGCTCTTAAACACTATGTTGAGCCTACCAAATGCCTGCCAGCCACATTTAACACGCCGTTCCACCTCCCGGGCGGTATTCCCCTCCATGGAAATCCTCTGCCCAAGATATACAAAGCTGTCCACAATCTCCAAATCCCTTCCTAAAACTGAAATTCTTCTGTCCTGAGCGAAGTTATTGAACATAACCTGACTCTTTTTCAGGTTTATTTTCAAGCCAAATGGTTCGCCAGCCCTTTGCAGTTCTTGTATGCGTCTTTGCAGCTCCTCTGGGTCTTGTGAAATGAGAATAATATCATCTGCAAATCTAAGATGGTTTAAGTTTGCACCATTGATCTTTACCCCATCCTGTTCCCAATCCAGTTTACGGAATACTTCTTCAAGGCCAGCGGAGAAAAGAATAGGCGATATTGCGTCACCCTGCCGTACACCTCGTTCTATATTAATTCCCACTTCAAGATCATCAAGGTGAATTGTGGCTGTAGCTCCATCATATATCGATTCTAATAGGTTTACATAGGCTCTCTCTACACCTTGGCTAAGCAGTGCATCCATTATCGCATGCTTTGAGATGGAATCAAATGCTTTTTCGTAGTCGATAAAAGCCAAGCACAGTGGCATGGTGTATTCGTTGTGCCTTTCTATGACCTGCTGTACAACCTGGATGTGATCCATTGTACTGAATCCACTTCTGAATCCTGCTTGTTCTCTTGGTTGTGCGTCATTCAGTTTTTTTAATATTCTTTTAGAAATTATCTTAGTGAAAACTTTGTACATCACTGATAGGAGGCTTATTGGACGGTAGTTCTTTAAATCTTCCTGTGCTCCTTTTTTATGTAAAAGGATCACTTCTGCATTTTTCCATAAGTCAGGTACTTTTTGTTCTTTGAGGCATTTTGAGTATAATTTTGCCAGTATTCTATGTAACGTCCGACCACCAGCTTTTAGCATTTCGACAGTTACACTATCCTTTCCTGGAGCCTTGCCGTTCTTCATCGACTCTATAGCATTTGTTACTTCCTCCACTAGGATATCCGGCATTATATATTGTTCTTCCGTGGGTATTGCTGTCCCTGCCTGGCTCTGATCTTCATATAACTGGGAATAAAACCTTCTGACAATCTCTAACATTTGGGTACGCGTCCTGCACACTGTGCCATCCTCACGCTTTAAAGCATATATTTGCGTTCTTTTGTTTCTCAGCTTCTGTTTAGCCTTGTTAATTCCTTTGTTTTCTTCCAGGGTTTTTTGCACTAGCTGCATATTGAATCGGCGCGTGTCCTCTCTGATACGTTTTCTTATAGTTTTGCAGAGCTCAGTGTACTCGACCCTGCCAAAAGGACTACCTGCATTTCTCATTGCTCGCCGTTTCTTCATTAAATCAATGGTCTCACTGGAGATTTTTGTTTGTTTGAGACATTTTTCCTCTGGTGCTATTGAAGCAGCCGTTTGAAGTACATTGTTGGCGATTTCTTCATATTGAACTGATATTTCCACCTCCTCTGGATCTTGTAACGCAGCAAACCGGTTTGACAAAGCAATCTCAAAATCGCTTCCTCTCTCCAGCAGTTTTCCAGAATCCACCTTGCCCTTCTTTGATATTACCATTTTTTCGCGCTCTTTTCGACAGTCAATCTGAACCCTTGCTCGTACAATTCGGTGGTCACTTCCAACATTAAAATTGTTAAGGACAGTACAATTGGTAAATATTGTTTTATCGTTGGTCATGATGTAGTCAATTTCGCTTGTGAGCCCAGATGGACTTTTCCATGTCCATTTTCTGCTGATATTTTTCTTATAGAATGAATTCATAATATATAGTTCTTGTCCTTCAGCAAAATCAACTAATCTGTCACCTCTATTGTCTCGCTCACCAGTTCCATATGGGCCAGTTGCATTTTCGTCTGTTCTTGTTGTTCCAATTCTGGCATTAAAATCACCCATCAGGATTTTGTACCTACATTTCTCCTTGTATAAAAGCTGGGCCACATCATCATAAAATTCCTCAATTTCCTCATCTTTATGGCTTATAGTTGGTGCATAAGCTTGGACGATTTGAAGCCTAAACTTTTTATTCAGCTGAATGACGCATTGGGCTAATCGGTCGGATGTACTTTCAAATTTTACCACACTGTCCTTCAGCTTTCGATTGATGAGGAATATATATATATATATATATATATATATATATATATATATATATATATATATATATATATATATTTAAAATTCATTAAATTATTTATTATTTAAAATAATTAGATTTAATGTTTTACAAACATTTAAAAATCATCTTTGTTTCGGCCACACACCGACGTAGTGCTTAAGGCGGTCTGAGGTTGCGGCAAGTAAGGCGGTGGCTAGTTCTATTCCCCGATTATTGTTATTAATGATAATGGTATGATTTTCGTATGTTATTCATCATGTTTATTAGAATAATTATAAAGAGGAACTGTATTATTCGTTATTCCAAAAAATATTGAAGGTATGGATTTAGGATTAAAGGCGCATCAGTAACTATGGCTATTTAACGACCTAATGGACCTACAGCTTAAAGTGGTTTCCGAATCACGGTCATCAGCTACCGATAATTCTGGTCAGCATCCCTTTGTAGCTATCAACCCTTGGTTTGTGATTAACCATGAATCTTTGAAGAAAACTTCGGACTGGCGAGTCAGAATACCTCTCAGAAGGCATCTAATATGAAGTTAGGTTGCCGGTCTCTGGTTTTCAGAATGGAGGGCCTTCATACCATATTAAAGGTAATGCAGATGTCCAGAAAAGCTGCAGTAAGGTGATTTTTCCTTTGGAAAGAAATCCAGGCATCAATGTGGAAACTCATGAGATGGCTAAGAGTGGATCTCGATTGTCTGAAGCTCAATTAATGAAGATGTAACAGATTTAACAGTCTCTATGTACCAGAAAAGGCGATTATTAATCATTCTTTGAAAAATGTAACATATATAATTAGTCAGAGAGATTGGATGATAGCTATTAGCTAAAGAACGAGGTGTACTGTGTTTATATATAGGCATCGTTTATATTAGGTCGTGTTTATATATCAAAATAGATCCAACTTGTATGACGCATTTATGCAACAAAACTTATCTTCTGGATTTTTACAAAATCGAGGACTCGAATTTGTCATTTTATATAAAATCGACTTAAACCCTTGACTGTACTGTAAACGAAACAGAAACAAATTATACTGTAGAAAACAATAAAACTGCCCTTAAAAGTTTGTAGAATCCTGTGAAACACCCTCTCTACGGTTTTGTGGTAATTCCTACATTGACCAGTCCAAAGTCAGGTACAAATAATTTTAATGATCCTATAATACAAAGGAGATGCACGTACTTGAAAATGGGACGAACTAGACTATTCTTGTGAAAGGGCGTTTTATTAACTGCCTGAATGACACGCAAAAAGAGCATTATCATCAATGTTACAGAAGTCATGTCGACCTGTGTAATAGTTAATAACACCTTAAATAACACGAGTGAATTTGTTTTGAAATGTTCCTGAAGGTCGTGATTAGAGTACACCAATGTTATTCTGGGAGTCAATCGGTTAAGGAATTGGTTCTGAAACACTCATATCTGAATACTGAAACTCCTAATTATTTTTAAATTTGACATATCCACCCTAACTTCTTATTAATAATATGTAGTAGGTTGTAAATATAGAGTATTTATTTCTGTTATTAACATTTCATTACTCAACTTTTTTGGGATAAATTTGGCCACGCACTGCCCCCTCAATATCCTTCATGTTATGCGCACTGCTCGGAATCTGATTGGTTCTTTTTAAAGCTAATAATTTTTGTATGACACATCCCAGGTTGTTAGTTTAGTTTAGCAGTCTCAATGGATTTCAGTAATACTTCAGCCTTTCCAAATGATGGAGGTAGGTTTTTTCTGTGTTAAAGTTTAATAATATTGTGAGTTTTCGTGATTGCAGGTGAAATTTGGTGATAATTTTTTTCGGCTAAGCAGGAACTTAATGATTCTTGCAGGCGCATGGGGCATAACTGAAAATATGAGTCCAAGAAATCGGTCAATTTATATTATTTATACATATATAACTGTTGCATTCCAATACGGTGCTTTATTTTTAGTGTTACTTGAATTATACAGTCAGATCTACCAAAGGAAAAATTTAGATAGAGGTAATCACAAACATTATTTTCTCAAATTTTAATTTTTCCGATTCATATTACAACTATTGAATATTTTAGCTCTCCAAATAGGAGGTGCTTATATAAATCTTGTGATAATGCTCGTCAAATTTAAAATCTACACCAAATCAAAGGTTATAAAATTGTTAAAGCAGGGCATGAAAGACACAAATGAGTATAGTCTAATGAATCATAAAATATGCAATATTGTTTTAAGGCAAATAAAATACTGTAATTTGATTAACTGGCCAATCATTATGGCGACTATAGCAACTGGAATGTCTTTGATTGCGTTCAGTAAGTTACGAATATTTAAAAAAACAATTATAATAATTCAGGTTTTAGCGTTGATTCAGGCTCAACGATACAAAAACAATACGCTAGCAGATTTTCCTACAATTATGTACAATCCCCTTAACGATTACTTTTATTTATTTGTGAATATCCAAAATTTTTTAGCTCTATACCTTTGTATATTGAATTGTGCATTACACACTGTGCTTAATACAATCATTGTGAACGTGGTTACTCAGATTAAGGTAAGGTTAAGCTATATTAAAAGAAAAATTATTTAAAAATTTTTAAAATTACTCTAATTCTCCCATATAAAATTACTGCCAAGGATTGTTTGAAGCTCGTTAATCTTGCATATATAGACTCGATAATCTAAATTAATTAATACAAGGCTCATTCGGATTATCGAAAATTCGAATTACCGCTGCTATTTTTTCATCTAATGAAACAACTAAACCAAGTAATAATTTTCAAGGTTTTACTTCATATTAAATAGAAACATATACATGCTAAATACAATTTATACACATACTAAATCCATATACAAATATAAAAACTAAGCTTATATCACATGTTATGTATACATGGACATAAAAAGTACAAACTATATAATAATTACGTACTAATGTAAAATAACTTGACAATTATGATTATCTAAAAAAACGGTTAGTTTGGTTAGTTTAGCTTTTCTTTGGTTCAAAGAAAAATATTGATCTCTTAGTTGCCTCAGCATCAATAGCTCATTTAATGGTAAGCTATTTTCTTCTGCCTATTCTAACCCTTGCTGAAATGACTTGTAAGCTGTATCCTGTTTTACTGACATAGTTGCAACTTTTCCATTTTCCAACTCACCAATTTCAATTAGTTCTTCGTCTTCGATATAAATTATACTCTCATCAATGTTGAGTCAGTTGATAATTTCACCTTGCGTAGGATTTTCAGTACATCCAATATGTTCTAGCATTTCATAAATATTTTGGCTATTATTTTTCTCTTCTTTATTACGTTTTTTATTTGAGTTAGTGGGAGTAAATCTTCACTATCCCATTCTGTTGTTCGGGTAAATTTATTCCAACACTTACCTAAGACACTGCGAGAAACATCATATAGGAACCATACCGCTTATTTTAAACTACATTTTTTCAAACATTCCAGGATGGTTTTTTCTTCATTTCTAAAAATGTGGGTGAGTAGACATTTCCCATAGAACAATTTGATCCATAGGTTGGATTAACACTGTGCAGTTCGGATATGAAAAAAAAGGTACTAATTTATCCGTCATCATTGATTAGACCTTGTTCTACATCATGATTTAGAGCATTATTCACCAGTAATAAAACTTTTATTAGCAGGTTATTTTCCATTAAAAATTGTCTAATCTGCTTAGACAAATCAGTTATGGAACCAATTTTTAAAAACGTTAGTCGTCATCCAAACATTGTTTGCAGATAACACACATTTCGAGATACATCTGGAAAAAAATGGACGCTTATTGTTAGAGTAAAAAAACAAGGAAAAAAAACTTTTTTCCTTTTTTTGACGCCGGAGATGTACCGACGCCAAACTTTAGTGCCAACTGTTTTTTAGAAACTCCATTTTGCAACTGCTCTATTATTTTGTTTTTTGCCTGTAATGTTAATGTATTATGCTGACGTTTTATTGGAGCCATCCTTTAGGTCCACTCTCGACGCTGGCTTAAATAGCACTATATTTCATACTATGCCTACGTAATCAATCTACAAGACGTAATGGTCGATTACAACAAAATAAATATCATTGTTATTTTATCTTGAAATGAAATTTTTGCGTTCGGTAATTTAGATTATCAAGTGTGTTCGGATTATCAAGGAATCCGGATTAATAAGGACCCGTATTATCAAGTACTGTACTGTAACACACACACACACACACACACACACACACACACACACCCACATATATAATATATATATATATATATATATATATATATATATATATATATATATATATATATATATATATATATATATATTTAACTTAGAAAATACAAATAGTATAATTTTTAGTGATATAATTATGGCATAAAATGTATATATATTTAAGGTACTTCACTATCAGTTTACGAATTATGATAAAGAAAATAATTCTACCGAAAATGAAGAGCTTATTATATCTAGACTAAAAAGTATAATTCAAAAACAAAATGTTATTATCAGGTAAATGTATATTCTAAAGGTACTTATTGAATTTTCGATTTTTATACATTATGGTTTAGTATTCAGAATATATATATATATATATATATATATATATATATATATATATATATATATATATATATATATATATATATATATATATATATATATATAAAACAAAATGTTATTATCAGGTAAATGTATATTCTAAAGGTACTTATTGAATTTTCGATTTGTATACATTATGGTTTAGTATTGAGAATATATATATATATATATATATATATATATATATATATATATATATATATATATATATATATATATATATATATATATATATATATATATATATATATATATAGTTTTTTACACTTTTCTTAATTAATCTGAAAATGTTTTATGTTTTACAGGTACACTATTGACCTAAATAATGCTATAAGAAATGCTGTTCTGATTGAATACTCAGTATCATCTCTTATGATTGCATGCGTTTTAATTACAATTACCAAGGTATGATTTTTTTGTCACATATAATTCTATATCAGATTATACAATATTTAACAAAAATTTAAAAAATTAAAAAGAAAATGTGGTTATAAAAATACCTCCATAAAATTTATAAAGCAGTAAATATTGTTTCTTTACGTTTTACTGTTAATTTATCGACACGTTTTGTTTATTTCAAGCATTGAAATAAAAAAAATAATAAAAACAAACTTGGCCGCATAATAATTTTGTTAAAAATGGATCCTAGCGTCCATTGTACAGCTGCTGAAATAGTGCGAAATATACCCTATGATGTATTATATCTTAAAAACTAGTGGAAAATCAACCAAAAATCAACTAAAAAATCAACTCTAAAAACCATGTAACGAAAACCGTGAAACTAGAAAAAAAACGACACCTCGTGCTGTCAGGCAGATTGTCCGAAAAAATTATCCATTTAAATCGTTTACCGAAATTAAAAGTGAACTAAAAGTGAAATTCGAGAACAATTCGTAGAAGGTTTTAGGCAAGTAACTTATACGGTATGTAAAACAACGTTTGCAGTTTGCCCAAGATCCGCTTATGGAGCGATGACATAAAAATGAAAAGATGAAAGATGAAAACACAAATAAATTTAATAGGCTCTGATGGTAGGCGAATATGTTAGAAGACCACCCAACCAAGAATTATTACCAAAACATAATTTTAAAATCGTAAAGAATAGAGGCGGTAATTTATTACAGTGGGCAGGTTTTTTTATGGTAAGGTGTAGGACCAATTTACTGGATTAAAAAAACTTGGACCAAAATGAGTACATTCACATTCTTCAGGGAGTCATGCTGCCTACTGCAGTAGAAAATGTGGCACTGGTATCGAAATATCAACAGGATAATGATCCGAAATTAGGAAAAGAAAACAATTTCTTAGTGACAATAAAGTGGATTTACTGACGTGAACATTCTCAATCGCCAGACCTCAATCCCATTGAAAAGTTGTGGACTTACTTCAAGAATGCACCGGGTAAACATAAAACGAGAAACAAACTTGAACTATGAAAGGTGATTAAAACAGAATGGGAAGCTATACGATTAGAAATTTGTCGAAAATTTGTAAACTCTAAGCCCAAAAGATGCGCCGAAATAATAAAACACAAACGTGATAAAACTACGTATTAAAAGTTAAAAACATATTTATATATTATTTAGTACTTTTTTCAACAGTAATATAGTATGTATTGTACTTGTTTCTTGGTTGGTTCTATTTTTATGACCATATTTTCAAGTTTTTTTTTCTAAACTTATATATATTATAAAATAAATTTATATTATATTATGTTTATAATGTTTTTTAAAAACTAAGTTTGATATTGTTTTTTCTTTTTATTATATATTTATATTATACAGTTATTGTACTAATTACGCATGCTCTTATAACTTTATTTGCCAAACAGTGCCTTTTATTGTAACGGCTCTATTTCTCTGGGCACTCGTTAAAAGTTTTCGTGGTTAGAAAAAACTTAGAATTCGGAATTTTTGGACTTCAGGGTTATTTGATATCTTTAATAATAAAATATTTTTAAGGTCATAGTGCTTCCTGTTATCCTGGAAGGCGCCAATAACTTCTTTATTTTAAATAGAACACCCGACATATTATTTCATTTTTTGATTCCTGGAAAACTTTAATGATGAGTTCCATCAGGTTTTCCTATAGCTATTTTGAACTGTTTCTTAAATATCTTGATTCTTTTGAAAATTTTGAAAGATGCAACCTTATTTTCAACATTGCTCCGTTTACCCATTTTCGACCGGTGTTAAATACTTCTGGGGTAGACGGAAGCACCAGAATGATACTTTCGAAATCCACATTTGTAATTAATTTATCGCATACCGGGTGTCCAAAATTTGATGGCCAATTACATTATTTTCAAAGTTATTTCCAGCGGTTTTCTTGTTAATCTGTATGTGTTTTCTATCATAAGACGATTAAATTCCAAAAGTCTTATCTAGTAAGCCTTGATTCTGAGAGGAATTAAAACAATGTTGATATTATATCAAAGCAGTATCAGCTCACAAATTCGTGAGATATCTACTTACAGTTTTAGTGATTTTGTAATTTTTTTCAATTACAGTTTATAATGGAGAATAATGAAGAATATTCCAATACTGATTTGTTAAATTTGTTAAATTGTCAGACAAACATACAGATTAATTAACGAACGATATCCGGACCTACCAACAATGACTTCCGGAAAATTCGCAAAAACCGAAGTTCGGTTGTTGGTAACTGGTAGTGTATGACGAGGTGAATGTGTTGGCTTATTTTCAAGCTTATCCATGGAGTTCAACTCTAGCAGCAGCGCTGGATTTGGGTATTTCAAAAGCATCAATCCACAGAATATTAAGAAAACATAAACTGCATCCCTTTTCTGAGATAATTGTTCACGGATTACGTCTTGGTGATAAGGCAAGACGAGTCGACTTTTACGAGCTCATGTGCATAAAAATGACCGAAGATCCGAAGTGTATTCATAAGATTATGTGGACTGATGAATCAAAATTCAATTCAAGGCAAATAATTAGAAATCGTTGAAACAATCACTACTGGGCACAAGACAGTCCACATGTCATAAGGGAACATAATCAGCAGGACCACTTTAGTTTTAATGGTTTTTGTTTAATTATTGACAGTAGAGTGGCATACCAAGTGTACGATGAAAATTTGAATGGGGATACCCTCAGAGGGTTTGTTAGTAATTTCCTAAGTGTTCTCCCTCCACGTGACAGAGGAAATAGTTGGTATCAGCTGGATGGTGCTCCAGCACATTCTACTATAGCTGTACACCAGGAATTGATCTTGAGGTTCAAGGATCTGTTGATTGGCCCACAGGATCCCAGGAACTGGCCACCCAGATCACCTGATTTAACGCTCTTGGATTTTCATCTCTGGGGCCGTATAAAGGAACTAGTGTAGTTTAGACCTGACAAACTAGAGAGGAATTATTGAAACGTGTTCACGATGCGTTCACTAATTTAAGTCCAGGCGAAATTCGGAGATCTGTTCTGCGAGGAGTGTATGACAGCGTTATCTAGTTTTTGAACCAAAATGGTTTTCATATAGAACAATTATTGTAATTTTACATTCATTTATTATTGGTATGTTTCTGTTTTGTTTTTATGTACTCACTAAAGTGAATTTCTGCCGTTTCGTTCATATACATTTTGTTTCGAAAAATAAACGATGCCAACGTATCGGTTTCTGCTAAAAATCACATTAAAATATGGATTAACAAGAAAACTGTTTGAAATAGGTATAAGGATAGTTATAGCGAACCGATGCAGAATCAAATTCTGCATCCGACCATCCAATAATATACAAACTGTCACATTTGAAAGAACGAACTTTTTCAACTTTATGTTATTAGCCATCAAATTTTGGACACCCTGTTACCAATAAGTTACTTATTCCTTTCAAAATCAAAATCTTATAAAATTTGCAATAGAATCAAGATATTTAAGAAATAGTGGGTATAAGGAAACCTGGTGAAACATCATAAAATTTTCTTAAATATCCAAAAATAAAATAATACACCGGGTGTTCTATTGAAAATGAAAACGTTATTGGCGACTTCTGGGATAACCAGAAGTACTATAACTTTGATATAAATATTTTAATTTGAAAAAACAATTATATAACGCCGTCCAAAAATTGGGATATATATATATATATATATATATATATATATATATATATATATATATATATATATATATATATATATATATATATAGATATATACATATATATATATATATATAGATATATAGATATATATATATATATATATATATATATATATATATATATATATATATATATATATATATATATACTACTCTCGCGGTTCTGGGCTTTCCCCTGCCTATTCGGATACAATATATTAAACGATGTTATCAGTCTATCGTGCCTTCGTTCTTCTTCGTGATTGTTTACAATCAAGCGGTATCCACTCTGGGATTGCATTGGCCCACCTGTTGTCCCATCGTTTCGCTATGTGGCCAGCCAACCTCAAATTCAAATCCTTTAGTCTTTTAATGATGTTACATACACACATTTTGTTTGTTCCCTAATTCATGTCCATGTTGAGCTTTCTGTCCGATCTTGTAATGCTAAGCATCTTTCCATTCCCCTCTGTGCCAAAGTTTTTGAACTGTTGCGATGTGAGTGTCCAGGTTTCAATTCCGTATGTCATAAAAAGCAGGGCGCACTGATCCAAGACATTTCTGTTTAGGCAAAGTGACAGTATGTTCTTAAATAACATCTTAAACCCTTCACCCTTAACATGCCGTTCAATTTCCTTGGTGGTATCCCCTTTCTCTGAAATCATCTACCTGGGATAAAAGTGTCTTCGTAAAATAAAAATACTTCTATCCTCAGAAAATTTATTGAACATAACCTGACTGTTTTCCAGGTTTATTTTTTAGCAAGATGATTCGTCAACTCCTTGCAGCTCTTGTATGTATCTTTGTAGCTTATTTGGATCTTGTAAAAATTGAACGGTATCATCCGTAAATCTAAGATGGCCTAAGTATGCCTAAATAATCTTTATTCCATCCTGTTTCCAATTAAAATTATGAAGTAACTCTTCAAGACAGACTCAGGAAAGAATATTTTCTATAAATAAGATATGCAAAGTATTTTTAATTGTTATTTCTGAATTGTTTTTAGTAAGTACTCCACTTGTAATTCTTCTCTTACGATTTAACTTGTTATTCAATCCATTTTGATGACTCCTTTAACTCTTCGCAGGTAATTTTTTTCCTGTTTGAGTTTTATTGTTGATAGTGTTCTTATACACCCAACCATCACTTTCATTGGTGACAACTGGATAAAACATCACTTTATGACTATTTTGACTAAGTATTTCTTGATATTTGATTTCTTCTCAAAAATCCCAGTTAAAATATTTTAAGCGCTAAACGTTTAATATATTTTAATTGCAGCAGTAACGTTTCCCCTCCTGTTTTTCAAATCTGTGAATATGTAATTTCACAATCAATTTTCAAATCTGTGAATTGTTCTAATTATTATCTCTCTAATTATATATTTGATATTCATTTTCCTTATCCCACAATCCCAAATTACGGGTTTCTTGTCGATATTTGTATTTCTCCCTTTTAACGCCACTTCACATTCGATTAAATTGTGTTTCAGCACATTTTCACTTTTTGTGAACCAAACTCAATCTGCAACAAATACACATTCAGAAATGCCAATATTACAATAATTTATCTACTGTTGATTTATCTCCTCGTATTTTTATCTCCCGTATTTTTATAAAAATAGGTACGTGGAATGTGACCGGTATGTATGAGGCTGGTAAAGCCCACAATGTAGCACATGAAATGAATAGATTGGACGTGGATATTTTGGGGATTAGTGAGACACGATGGCCAAGTGAGGGAATGACCAACATAGGGAACCATCATATAATATACTATTCTGGAAGCAAAGACACACGGCACAGAAATGGAGTAGCTTTTATGTTGAAAAAGGATCTGGATAAATCAGTATTAAACTTTGTCCCAATATCCGAACGAATTGCCTTACTACAAATGAAGTCAAATCACGCAACAATCAACATAATACAGGTATACGCTCCAACAGCGGATAAAGACGACCATCAAATAGAACAGTTCTATGAGGAAATAGACGACACACTCAAACTGACTAAAAGAAAAGTTGTAACAATTCTTATGGGCGACTTCAACGCGAAGATCGGAAGAGGGAAAGTAGAGAGGGTAGTGGGTAGCTACGGATTGGGTATACGCAATGACAGAGGGCATCGGCTAATTCAGTTTTGCCAAGAGAAAGATCTGGTGGTTGCTAATACGTTCTACAATCTCCCACCAAGACGACTATACACTTGGACATCGCCGCAAGATAGTGAAAATCATATAGTACGCAATCAGATAGATTATGTGATGATTAATCAGAGATTCAGAAATAGTGTAAAGTCAGTAAATACCTACCCAGGTGCAGACGTAAATTCCAACCACAACCCCCTAGTGGCAAGGGTGAATATACAACTAAAGAAACCAGCTCAAAAGTCGAGACGAAAACAAATTGATCTCAACGGTCTTAATGACGTGACCATCAGAGAGAAAATAAAATTGGAGATAGACAACAATCTTAGCAACTTAAATATGTCGGAGGATAACAATAAGAATTGGGACGACTTTAGAAGGGCACTAATGGAACCAACAGAAAAATACTTGAAGAGACCCAAACCTAAAAAAGAACAAGGTTGGATTACAAATGAGATATTAAACTTAATGAATACACTTAGGGAAAGCAAACACCAGCATAACTATAAAAACATACAGAAACAACTTCGCCAGAAAGTCAGAAAAGCCAAAGAAATATGGCTTACTCAGAAGTGCGAAGAAATAGAGATCCTACAGAAAAAACACGACCAGTTCAATTTACATAAGAAGGTGAAGGACTTAACGGGGTATCAAAGGAAAAGAACAAGATCATTTTTAGTGGATGAGAAGGGTCTAATTATAACAGACATAAAGGATAAACTTGTAACATGGACGAATTACACGAAATCCTTTTTCGCGGACACACGATCAGGACAGTCAGAGGAACCAGCTGAAGAAGACAGTGGTCCAATAATAACAACTGCAGAAATAAAATATGCATTACAAAATATGAAGACGGGCAAGGCAACAGGACCAGATAATCTACCAACAGAACTCCTCAAGCTCCTAGAGGACGAACATTTGAAAGTGTTACAGAGACTGTTTAATGAAATATACAGAACTGGTAAAATCCCAAAGGAGTGGCTTGTCTCCACGTTCATAACCATCCCTAAGAGAAACAAAGCTAATAAATGTGAGGATTACAGGACAATTAGTCTCATGGGACACACATTGAAATTATTTTTGAAGATCATACACCACAGATTATATTCAAAGTTAGAGGAACATATAGGCAACACGCAATTTGGTTTTAGAAAGGGCCTAGGAACGCGTGAAGCCCTGGTAGCATACAATATACTTATGCAACGAAGCCTGGATGTAAATAAAGATGTATACATATGTCTTATCGACTATAACAAAGCTTTCGATAATGTCAAACATGACATCATGATAAAATTGCTGAAAAACAAAGGACATGCGAGATATAAGAATAATCTATAACTTATACTACAATCAGAAGGCAGTGGTAAGCATTGACAACTACAACTCAGAGGAAATTGAGATTATGAAAGGCGTAAGACAAGGATGTATAATGTCTCCAACATTGTTCAATTTATATTCTGAAAACATTATGAATGAAGCACTTGAGGATGAAACAGCCGGCATAATAGTGAACGGAATACCAATCAATAACATCAGATATGCTGATGACAGCATTGTAATGACAGAATCAATGGAGGACCTGAACAGAGTAATGGAAAAAATAAGAAAGGCAAGCGAAGACCTCGGATTAAGCTTGAACACGAAAAAGACAAAGTTCATGGTCATTACAAAGAAAAACATCAATAATGCAGAATTGCGTATTCAGGGGGAGCAAATAGAACGAGTAAAAAAATACCGGTATTTGGGCACAACAATAAATGACAACAACGACAATACACCGGAAATTATTGCTAGAATAGAACAGGCAAGAAGTACTTTCGTAAGATTGAGAGGCGTCTTATGTAGCAAAGATTTGTCGCTGAATCTTAAACTAAGACTAATAAAATGCTACGTCTGCTCTGTACTCCTCTACGGAATGGAGGCATGGACATTAAACAAATATACACAGAATAAACTGCTATCCTTTGAAGTGTGGATGTACAGAAGGGTCTTAAGAATCGCCTGGACCAAGAAAGTAACAAACAAGGAAGTTCTGAATCGCGTGAATAAGAAAGAAAATGAGCTGCTAGCAGACGTGAAGCGACGTAAACTACAATATCTGGGTCACGTCATGCGCGGAGAGAAGTACCAACTGATACAAATAATTATGCAAGGAAAAATCCAGGGCAGGAGAAGCATCGGTAGAAGAAGGATGTCTTGGTTACGTAATTTGAGAGAATGGTACAACTGCAACTCCAACCAACTGTTCCGAGCGGCAGTGTCCAAGATCAAAATAGCTAACATGATTGCCAAACTCCGGACCGGAGAGGGGACATGAAGAAGAAGAAGAAGAAGAAGATTTATCTCCTTCAACACATCATTCATTATCATTATAAGCTCTACATAACTTATTACCCTCTCTTGTCGTAAACTTCCTTTCATCACAAGCTCTTCATAGTTTTCATTACATTTCCTTCCAAAAATTCCAGTTGTTTTGTATATGCATTTAATATTATTTCATACTTTTTCGTTGAATTATAATAGTTAGGACACTATTAAAACTTCTTTGAATATCAGTAACACCCAAATAAAGATCTTGACTTTTTGGGTTTGATATTAATAAAAATTAAACATTTTAACGTCCTTAAAACCTTTAATAAAGTCTACTACAGAAAAATTAATATCCTTCCCTACATAGAAAAATATAGTTAATAATATTCAATCTTCCTTTCTATATTATATTTTTCAGGTAGAAGATGTATACTTTTACTGTTTGGAATTAATTGTAACATCAATCCAGTTATGCACTTACTGCTTAAACGCTAATGAAGTGATTTTTCAAGTAAGAATTCAATATTGAATGTTGATTTAAAAATATAATATATACCTACCATTAATCTGGCAATGCCAATTGGCAATTATTTACAATATTTACAAAAACTACAAAATAATAGCTATTATTACACTAAAATCATTTTAATAAATATCTATTCAGTTTTTAAATTGTGTTGGCTTCTCTTGATGGAAATTCATTATAAATATTTAATGAAAGACTGTCTTGTCGAGATTTCCACTTTATTATTTCTATTTGATGCGTTTCATTAACATATATAAATACAAATAAATACAAATACATATAAATAGAAAAAGTTTCTACTGTGTATTGTACAATCTAATGTTTGTATTTATTATGTATTATTGTATTTGTTTGGGAAGATTAAATCATGTTAACATAAATTAGCAGCTTATCATAACCTTGTAAACATTCTGATCAATATTGCTTTATAAGACGCAGATTTTAATAAGGAACTAAACACCACCAAACAAATTGTTCTAAACAATGGGCATTGAAAGAAAATAATAGACAACATTTTAAAAAGAAAATTCTAAAAAAGGCTGCCTGAAATATAGTCACAAAATAAGTAAGTTGTCGGAAAAGATTGAAAATTTTTTTTACAAAAACAATGTAAAAGTAGCCTTTAAAACCAATAAAAGCATTGGAAAATATATCAAAAATTGCAAAGCAAAACTAAACAACACATATAAATCAGGGATATATCAACTGTATTATGTGTCGTGCCAAAAACGTATATAGGACAAACATGCAGATCTTTCAAGAAATAAATATAATTCGAACTATACCTCACATCTGTTAAATAAGAACGGTCGTTTTAATAGTGACTTTAAAATACTACATGAACATAAAAAAGGCAAAAAATTAAACCATTTGGAGAATTTAAAAATAAACCGTGTCAAAGATGCGAAAACCCTTCTAAATGACCAAATAAACCTGAATAAATCGCTTTTACTGAAATTGTACAGACAATACATAACATCTGTGTGGATTTCTTAAAAAATGTATATTTTATTGTAGAAACTTTTTATTTTTATACCTATTTTAACATCGAAAATAGCCAGTTCTGAAGAAGGTACAGTATTAGCGAAACGCATTAAATAGTAGTAATAAAGTTAAAATCTAGAAAAAACAGTCTTTTATTAGACAGGTAATTATGGCCAAACTAATAATTGATGTTTATTTTTATAATGTAGTTATTCACAATAGTTTTGAAGGATTTTTTTTTATTTTCTTAATAATCCTTTAAAAAACAAATTCTATATTAAAAAAACGGAAAGAGCTATTTATGTGCTACATATCTACAGAGAGTATTTTTAAAATTATCTTTAGTTTTTTAAATGATTTATTATACTATTTTGAATATCTGCCTCTTACAGCCTCACAACACATCACAGTTTTCCATATAAATGTGTCTCCATCTCACTGATGATAGGTCGCATATTTAGAAAGTGGTAATTCCATATTTTAAGTGATAACACAAAAATACATAAAAATAATAATACTTACCAATAAAATAGGTTCACGAAATTGGAAAGTAAAGAACAAATATGGATTTCAGTAATTCAGTGTCCGAGGACTTGAAGAGAAAAATTCTGCCTGGTTGATAAAACTAAAAACGGCAATCTGGGTGAGGCATTAGAGTGAGAACAAGTAAAAGGTGTGGGAAGCCAACGAGTGGTAGTTCAAGTAGTTGAAGATAATTATAAATGCTTTCTTGTATACAACAACTTGAAACAATACCAAAACAATACTACACACCAAGCGCTAGCTCGAGATAATATTTCTTATTTTTCATATACACATTTAAATCAATATTCGAATACCACCTAACCTCGAAATAAATATTCCCCATTCAAATCGATATAATTACAATACTGTCAATATACCATCAAGATAAAGGTTCTTTCAAATTGAGTGGTTTTTATTAATTCTTGAATAAAACACAGAATTTGCGTTCATTTCAAAAACCTTATTATTGATAATTAAACCATAGTGTATTTAAACACGAAAGACAATATCTGCCAAATGATCACCTCTTGCAGCTTCACAGACGACCATTATCAAAATTCTGGATGACATATTGACATACACGTAGTTCAATTGTTTTTTTGACAGAGTGAGGTAGAGCGTCATCCTGTTGGAACCACTTAACCTCGAGATCAATATTATTCAATTCAATCTACAAAAATCCAGTTATCATATTACGATATCGGACACAATTCGCAGTTACGGCTTCACCAGCACCATTCTGACAGAAATACGACCCAATTACACCTCCTGACCATGATGCACACCAAACAGGGACTAATTCTAATGAATTAATCGTTGATTTGTCTCTCCTCAAATTCGGTAATTTTATTTATTAATATAGTCACCAATTTTAAAATGTGCTTCATCTGAAAAGATGATTTTTTGAGAAAAATTGTCTGTTTGATATTTAATGTTTGTTATTGACAAATGCACGACGTTCTGACTGAACCAGTGGTTTTAGTTCCTGTGTTATTTGAACCTTATAAGCCTTCAGAGCTAGACGTTTTCGTAAAATATGCCATATTGTGGATTCATTGAGTCCAGATTGTTGTTAACGTCATCTAATGGAAATTTTTGGGTCTTCAGTAACACTTTCACGTACCAAATCAATATGCTCGACGACGACCACTACGACTATATATTACTCTTCGTTTATATTTTTTTCCTTTATTTGGGTTTTTCGCCACTATCTAAAACTCAAAAAATATCAAAAATACCTGTTCTTATGTAAACAAAGAATATCTGGGTAAAAACAAAAAACCAAACAGAGACAAATTTCTCAGTGATTCTTTTTTTGTAATAAATTTGCCTAACGAACAAAATTTTAAAGATATAAATATGTTATAAAAATTTTACAAACTTTTAACGTTAACGTTTCGGAGGGTACTCTCTCCCCGTTTTCAAAATTAAACTAAAAAATAAATTATATTAATTTCTAATATATAAAGTAACGAGTGAAACTAAATATATTTTTTGTGTATCAACGATACTTACATTGACAACAATAGATTTTCATGACAGTGACATACTACCAAAAAAAAAAAAAAAAAAATATATATATATATATATATATATATATATATATATATATATATATATATATATATATATATATATATATATATATATATATATATTTTATATATATATATATATATATATATATATATATATATATATATATATATATTATATATATATATATATATATTATATATATATATATATATATATATATATATATATATATATATATATATATATATATATATATATATATATATATATATATATATATATATATATATATATATATATATATATTATATTATTATATATATATATATATATATATATATATATATATATATATATATTAGTAATACTTACTTAGTAATATATATTAGTATAATTATATTAGTAATATATATAGGTAATGTTTACTGTGTGATTGTTTATTGTACTGATTGTGTATTCAAATATTTAAATGTTTTTAATTGTATTCTTAAGAATCGGAAACCATATTGAATTTAAATCTACCGAAGGTATAGCAATACAGTTATTTTTATTTAAATTAATTATAGTAGTTTCTTTTAATCTTCGGTATTTTGTTACCGATTCTTGTAATACCGTTTTGGAATTATTCCATTTGTATATAAACCACATTTTTGGTATTTTGTTGTATATTGTTTGGTTTAGTCTTTGTTAATAGAGATCTAAGAGTATTTTTTCTTTTAAATGTCGTTCTCATGTTGTATTTATTTCCTACTCTTTTAATTGTGTCAGAAATACCGCGGATATAAGGAATTGTGAGGTTCATTGTTTGAGAGTTATTATTATTGTTATTAATAACTTGTTTGTTTTGTATCAACATTTTTAAACGATCTATCTATAAAAATTTTTGGATAATTGTTTTTTATTAAAATGTCTTTTATGTGATTTGTTTCTTTTTGTAGTGCACTGTCGATACAAACAAGTTTTGCTCTGTCATATAAACTTTTAATTACTCCTATTTTGGCCGATTTTGAGTGATTTGAAAAAAAATTGAGGTACCTATCTGTGTTTGTCGGTTTTCTGTAAACTGTAGTTTTTAATGTGTTGTTTTGTTTTAATAATAAAGTGTCCGGGAATGGCAATTTATTCTCCTTCTCCATCTCTAACGTAAACTTAATTGTAGGCTCTCGAGAATTTATATCTTGCAAAAACATATTTAGATCGTCAATGCTATGTTGCCATATAGCAAAAATATCATCAACATATCTAAGCCATATTAATGTCTTTTTAAGAGATTTATTTAATATGTCATTCTCGAGTTCCTCCATAAAGATATTACTCATCAAAGAAGAAAGACAAGAACCTGTTGCCATTCCGAAATGTTCTTGATAATAATCATTTTCTAATTGAAAATATGTGGTGTTTAAGCACAGAGTTAATAATTCCAAAATTATATTTATGTTTAGTTTAGTGCGGTCATTTAATGTTGTGTCCTGTTCCAATCTCTTTCTAACTATTAAAAGTGATTTATCAACTGGTTCATTAGTAAATAAACTAACCATTAAATTTTGGTTTGTAATTTTAATGTTCGAAATTTTATCTAAAAAATCTGAAGTATTTTTAATATATGAATTTGTTCTACCTGAAAGTGAATTTAAAATGTTTAATAAAAATTTTGCTAGTTTATAACATGGGAAATCTATACTACTAACTTTAGGGCGAAGCGGTATTTTAGTATTATATTATATTATAAGAACAGGTATTTTTGATATTTTTTCAGTTTTAGATAGTGGCGAAAAACCCAAATAAAGGAAAAAAATATATGAACACGCCACAATCATTCAGACATTACTCTTCGTTTATCTTCCACTGAACCAGTTTCTTGAAATTTTTGAACCATTTGATTAATAGTGCGTTCAGATGGACGATTATGCAAACCATAAATATCACGCAATTTTCTATATGCATTTTTCACTGAATTTCCATTTCTATAAAATAATTCAACAATTTTAATGAGTTGTTATATTGTGTACGACTGTGTAGATCTAAGCAAATTCACAACGTCGTCTGATTTTTATCCAAGAACTAAAAAAACTAAACAGCTCAATTTGAAAAACCTGTTAAATAAAAAGGAATGAAATAGATTTTTTCAGTATAATATAGCTTGCTCTTCTTTCAGAGTCAGAATTTAGGAACAGCTGTTTACAACAGTAATTGGTACCAAAGAAATAAGCAGATTAAATCTATAATTTCCATCATTTTATTACGATCAAAAACCCCTTTAGCTGTAACAATTGGTCCATTTGGCCCACTAACAGCACAATCTATGATATCAGTAAGTTTAAATGTGATTTTATAGTTTCGTAAAAAAAACAGCTTTACAAAATATGACAATATTTTTCAGATCTGCAGAGTAGCCCATTCCTATTTGTCATTTTTCTCTGGATCTAAATAAAATGCTGCAGGAATGGATGTTGTATGGGTTGCTACATTATATGTCTACTATGAATCAAGTTATAAAACAATAAACAATAACTTGAATATGTTATGCACTATTTTCTTATATGAAAATAGAATTATAACAAATTAACTTGTGGCTTTTTCTTTTCTCTTATCACAACATTGTCAATAAAGAAGTTATATCTCTTTGAAATTGTTTAGTTTCCCCTCAATCAAAATTAACATAGGTACAAACCTATGTTAATTTTGATTGAGGGGAAACTAAACAATTTCAAAGAGATCTTTAAGTCATATTTTAAATAAGTTAGGTTATGTTTTAAATCCATTTAGTTTTTATCATAGTATGTCATGTATTTATTACACTGAATATATACTTTTTGTCAGTTATATTTTTTACTTTACCAAAACAGTTCCAAAACGGTAGAATGGTCTATGCCGAATATAAAGGAGAAGTGAATATATCTCTGTGTCCAGAAGACGAATTATTCAAATGTATAACTATACAACTAAAAAAAATTTAAAAAATATGTTAAAAAATGTTAGTCATTAAAAAAACTAAGGTGTTAAAAGTAAAACTAAATTTTAAAAAAATTGAGATAACTTAAAAACGGTTGAAGATATCAGGTTCAAAATCGGGGTAGTTCGGTTTTCAAAGATGACATATCCGAATTTGGAACTAGTTTGAGCCTAGTTCCTGGAGGGCGTTTGCTGCCTACTTTGTGGAGAATTAACTCGGAGTCATAATTCTCACCTAAAAAAGGTATCCTGGGTGAGATATTCATGTTCGAATATTCCATTGCACATCTTGTCGAAGGCTGAAAAATATGCAATTCGCAAAGGGTGCCTTGAAGGTTGCATACAAATTATTACATCTCGGTGACAACTGTCAATGATTTATATCTCTCCTATTAAACGTAGGTGGAAAGAAGTTTCTCCAATTTTGGGTTGGTAATAAATAATTTGTAAATAATGCACACTTAATCAGTTACCTAATCGTGATTTAAGGGATATGCTCTGCATTTATGCACAACTAAATTATAATAGTCACGCTGCAGTTAGAAGATATGAAGAGCTCTACCCAATCAGAATCATCCCAGATCGACAAATTTTTGAAAGAATTTTAAATCAGTTAGGCCAAACAGGTTTGTTTTGTTATAACAATCCTGTTGGACGACCGAAACGTATAACGGTAAAACAAGAAGATGACATTTTGGTTGGTATTGCGGAAAGTCCTCAATTAAACACTGGGCGTTTGGAGACACCTGCAGGAATTAGCAAATCTACCGTTTTAAGAGTTGTCCATAAAGAAAAATTGTTTCCCTAGTATTTTTCGCCAGTTCAAAATTTATTGCCGCAAGATTTGCCGGCTAGATCAGAATTTTGTCAAAATCAACTACAAAAAGGAAGACCCGAGAAAACGAGAACATGAATGTTGGTACACTTTCCGAAATAATATATGCACAGCAGTAAATAGTAAATTTGGTAAAAAAATGTCATCTTTAAATAAGAAATTAAAAAACTCAAAATTGAGCTGTCGAAAGAACATATTGGAAAAAAGACCATAAATATAAAAGCATCATAGAGCATCAACACTGACGTTCGACAGTCAAAACTAGATCTCTTAAATAAAGGCCTCAGTTTTGATTTGCCGGCATCCCTTTAGAGGATATGGTAGCCGGTATTGAATCTGGTATAAAACACTTACCGCAATCTTCCAAAACTTTCATTAGAGAGTCATGTAAAGGCAGAATTGCAAAAAATATTTCAAGTAATAGTCAAAAACAAAATTTTAAAAAGTAAAAAAAATATCATTATATTCAACGCCTTAAAATATAAATTCAAAACGGTCCATAGAAACGATTAACCAGTAATGCATTATCAAAAATGGTTAACGAATTCAGAGATACATTGAAATATTGTAACAGCCTTATTTCTCCTTCTCTGAAAATCAAACTGTATATTTCTAATCCAAAAGTGCCAAGATTATATGCTTTACCAAAAATTCAGAAACCAGGAAAATTATTGAGACCAATTGTATCAGCCATTAATTCTCCAACATACAACTTTGCAAATGGTTTACAAAGACATTTGCATGCCTTCTTATTCTGTGCTAAACAACAAAATTCATAGAAAAAGTCAAAAATACATCTACAGGAAGGTAATATCTGGGTTTCCTTTGACGTATCATCCTTGTTTACGAGTTTCCCCATTCCACATATCTTGAAATACCTGCGAGAGTTACTCCAGTTAAATGGTTTCAGTATCAAATTTGTTTCTAAGTACATCTCCTTAAAATAAAACAAAATTGGGTTCAGCTTAATTAATAACAAGTTTTACGAACAACAAGAAGGAACGGTCATAGGAAATCTTATGTCACCGTTCTTAGCCAACTTATCTATATCATGAGCATATTTGAAACCGAGGCGAAAGAGTTACTATCCGAAGATATGTGAATGACGTTTTTGCAATTTTCGATTCAAAAAATGAAAACTTAGATGATCTTATTAAGAAGTTAAATAGTAAATCCCAAAATATAGTATTTTCGCATGAACTCGAAAACAACGATAGTTTACTATTTTTGGATGTCAGTAGAAACAATAAAAATAGGTTAGATTTTGAGATTTTTAGAAAAAGCATTGCCACTTCCAGATACATTCCTAACGATTCGAATCATAGCTTCCAAAATAAGATGGCTAGTTTCAATTTTATGGTAAATAGATTAATCAATTTTCCTTTAAATAAAGATAAATATAACAAAAAAATAAAAAACTAATAAGGGAGGCATCCAAAAAGAACGGTTTTAATAAGAATATTGTATATAAATAAATTAGAAAACATAAGTTTAGGCAATTATTGAAAGAATCTTCGATTTTTCAAAAAGATCTGAACAAAAATAAATTCATGGTAATTCTGTTTGATGCTCAAATAATACGAGGGTTAGACAAGATAACAAAAAATGGACATTACGGTTGTGTACATACCATGTAATAAATTGAGATAAGTCCTACGTAATCCAAAGAATAAATCAGATCAACATGAAAAGTCGAGGATTACGTAATTAGTTATTAAGATTGTGACTGAAGATATATTGGGCAAACTAAAAGATCTATATTATCGAGATATAAAGAACAAATTCCCACATTAGGTATGGGTTGAAATGAAAAATCTTGTGTTGCCGAACATGCAATAGAGCATGACCACAAAATAGATATTATTAATTTAAGAGTGGTTTAAAGTGTAAATAACAATAAGGCTTTGGATGCGTATGAAAAGATTCAAATGGAAAAATGTAAGAAAACCATGAACCAGGATAAAGAATCCATTCCGTTCAGTCAACTTTTTCAATTATTAATGTAACGCTCTGTAAACTTCAAGATTCATGAGTTTTACATGCCTCATTAGGTACGGTTATCATCTAAATAGATCATGGTTTAGTTTTAGAATTATGATGCTAACATGGTTAGCGAAACGCGCGTCGAGAATTTTAAACAAGTGATTTGGTCTTTAATTATAAATCTCTACGAGTTTATTGAATACTGGGTTAAAAAGTAGCGTATCAGTATTAACGAAACAAACACATAATTCTCACAAAATCTTACAGATATTCAACAGGTGTTGCGATCAATAACTCAGTAATTCCTACAGTGGACAACAAAAAATATTTGGGTTTTCATTTTGATAAACAGCTGACTTGGCGAACTTTATTTGGAATACACGAATGCGGCTTGATATAAACTTTCGCAGATACTCCTATGCAGAAGATAATAGTTCTCTCTCAAAAGTAGGCTTCTTATCTACCACTTTATACTAAACGCAGTGTGAACATATGACATACCCTCTTTATAAAACTGTTATCATCAAAAATTCCTAGTGCATCACATATTCACCATGGTTTGTATCCAACAAAGACATTCTCAGTGACCTTAAAGTGGCGGTAATTAATTACGTAATAGTTTAGCAAGCTTCGGTTATCTAATGTACATCTATAAAATAATTCCAATGATTTAGCCATATCGTTATTAAGCAATAACTAGCCAATTAATGTTCATTCTCCCTCGATTTACAATATACAGGGATAATACAATATACAGGGTCCATCACTCAAAGTGTTACCAAAACAAGTCTTCCTATGAATGCATCGCACACTGCACGAATGCGAGTCTGTGGAATTCGTTGCCATTTCCGACGAAATGCTAACTTCAATGTGTTTAAACTCTGTTAATATCTTAGCGTCAATGGACCATATAGAGACGTCCATTGGATTTGAGTTTAGTGAGTATTGCTGCGAAGAAATGAACTGTGGAACATGATTTTGTAAAAATTGTTGAGTCAAATTAGCTTTAAAGGATGGTGTCCTATAGAAATGTCCAACGGTTGGAACCAAATTGTTTGTATGTTCAAGGGATCACCGCATTGTTTAACACCTTTTGTTGGTACACTTACTGGTTCACCTTAATACCCTAATCGATGAAAAAGAGTGGAGACGGACCATTTGTTGTTACAGCAGCACGTATAGCAACTGGGTTGTCCAAATTGTCGCTGGACTTGCTCTTCAACCAAACACAATCATTTTCTTTGTTTACGCATTGCTGAAAAGTGAAAATGTTCAGAAATTTTTTTCAATAAATTTCAAAAATTTTTCAGAATACACCAATTGTTTGAGTTGGCCACTTTTCAATGTTTTTGATCGTTGAAGTCTTTTTGCCTTTTGTGCCGGTGTGAGATCTTGCACGTTTTGTATCTTGTAAGGCTTCAACTTAAGTTCATATTTCAGTATGCAGTGTACGCTTGAGTTGGACATGTTCAGCTGTTTAGACAATTTTTCTGCATTCTGCCGTATATATGTGTCAACTCGTGCCCTTACCTTTCGAACCATTTGTCATATTTTGTCACCTGATGAGTTTGCAGAATTTTTATGACCACCTCCATGGCGTTTTGCGATGCTACTAGTATCATTGTTATGTTGAATGGTTCGTTACCACGGGCGTAGCCAAGGGGGGGGGTTCCAACCCCCCCCCCCCCCGAAATAAGCCAAATATTACCTAATATTATACCGAAAAAATACGAGGAATGAAGAGAGTTAAATTATTACATTTGAATTGCAATCTCACTTGTTATTTTATGTTTGAATATGTTGTTATTCTTTATGTTTGAATTCTATTACGAATATTTCTTTTCGATTGCGACGAAACTTATACATATATACTTATATATATACATATATATATATATATATATATATATATATATATATATATATATATATATATATATATATATATATATATATATATATATATATATATATATATATATATATATATATATATATATATATATATATATATATATATATATATATATATATATATATATATATATATATATATACTAAATATTACACACAATTTAAAGATTGATCGTTTGATATATAAGATTGTTTCAGATTCACTACTAATATGTTATATTGATAAATGATGTTAACCGGTAAATTCAGCTGCTAATACGTTATGAAATGTGTCTTTCGAAAGAAAGAAAGTGAATTAAAATGGATATATACCAGGTGTGACGTTTAATGATTCTTTATTTTTTTTGAATGGCGCTGAAAACAAGGGCTGATTCACAGTCTAATCTTTTATGTCATTTTGTTGCTACGGCAGTACCTTTCAATTATTTCGAGTTAGCGTCATATTTTTTTCGTGTGCTATACATGTCGAGTTTTAAGCCAAATAAACAGCACTCTTATTCAATCAAAAGAAAAACGCGAGTGAAAGCCATCGTATGTTTGTCGAAATTTACGGTGACAATGTCCCAATACAAGACTAAGTTTGAATTGCATGGTTGGAAGTAGACCATAGGTAAACTCAACAAAAAATCGCACATAGGCCAAATGTTTGTCGCCGAACCGTTTATGATCGTTTCCATGCTATGGGAAAGATCCAGAAAGCAGTAAAATGCCAGTTAAATGACAGGCAATTGGAAAAGCGAAAAACAGTGTGCGAAGTTTTGCTCTCTCGGCATGAAAGAAAGACTTTTTTGAATCGGATCGTAACTAGAGATGAAAAATTGATATATTTCGATAACTCAAAACACAGAAAATTGTGGGTTGACCCAGGGCAACCAACAAACGCAAGGCCGAATCGCTTTGGAAAGACGACAATGCTGTGCATTAGGTGGTATCAGTGGTAACTTCTGAAACCAGGTGAAAAAGTTAATACATTCACTACTATCAACAAATGATTTACTTGAACCACGCATTGATCAAAAAGCAACCAGAATGGGCCACGGAAAAGTTGAAAAACCTTGATGGCTGAATCACCTCGAAAAATACGACGGTTTTTCTGGGAGAACATCCACAAAACGCCAGAGAGATGGAAAAACATTTTTTTTTACTTTTTCTCAAATTAAAGGTGTTTCTTTTAAGAAATAAGAAATAAGCATTATTAACAGCTACACTTGGTGATGTCGGTTGTTTGAAAAATATAAAAAAGAAACTAAAACCATCAATCATTTTTTGAGAAATTATTAAGATTGTGTTAAATCACGTACATTTGTTGAACAAATTATTCAGAAATATAAAAATATGTTTCATTTTTCCACTCAAGTTATGAATTTAAACTCCAACTCTAGAATGAGTGCCCTTTATATCCATTAAAGGTTGAGTATCATGTCCCGAATACATAACACCTGAGTTAATATTCAAAGTCCGCATCCACTTAGCTTAACCCACTTCTTAAAGAAAATTTATTAGTTCTTTAAAACATCGTTCCCCAGTAATAGGAATGAGTGTTGGCTGTGGGCCCTGATAAAAGTTCGCGCCTAATATTTTAAAATTTTCTGTTTAGGTTAAGTGTAAATGATCGACTGTCTCCGTTATTTTTCGAACGCATTTATTTGGCAGCGAGATATATTTCTTTGCATATCAATTAATATTGAACTATTATTTGATTTGTAAGCACTAATTAGAGTGTTGTGAATTATTCGGAAAACGGAAGATATGTAGAAAATAGCCTTTGGATCTTGCTAAGTTGCACATCAAATATGTCGGGCATGAGTGTTAATTCAAATAATATATCAAAAAATGAAGTTTTATCAATCTCTGATGTCGAATCTAATGAATTGAGAAAATTCTGTTAATATTAGCATATATCTTAGGTACCTATATTCGTCACAGGAAATTCTAAAATCAGTTTTAATTTACAACATGGTGCTCTTTCCATAGACTATTTTAGTTAATTTTTTGATGATAGACTTTTTGAAATAAATTGCTACGATATAAACAAAAAAGCAAATAACATTTTCGGGCCTAAGCAAACAAGATCTAAAAGAAATAAGCAGCGAAAAGATTTAACACTAAATGGGACAGGAATAAAAGTTTATATAACCTTGTTTTCTTGCTATTACTATAGCTTTACTATAGCTACTGGCAAAGAGTGGATTCTATACAATGTGTAGAAATTGAAAGGTCTCAGATGATTTCCTAAAATGTGAGGATGTGCTAACCATGATGAATGTCATCAAAATTTTCAAAATATATCTAATATTAAGCAAAATTTTACTCATCACAAAAACCGAATTTGAAACAAATTATCCATCAACAGAACTACGATCTGGCAACACCGTTCAGACAATATAGAGACGATAAAAGCACTGAATGTAGTATCAAATAATATGAGCTAACACCACCTGGTGGTTTTATCTTGAATATTCTGTTTTAAATAGAGAACACTACTCACAGACTACCTAGGAAAAGCAAAATAGTTTAGGTAAATTTTGCGCCAGCGGAGGCAGCAGAAGTAATACTCAATGAAAAAATTATATGTGAAGAGACACTTTGTAAAAATATCGAAACTCTAAATCCATAAGTGTCAAAGAGAAAGCTGCAAAAGGGAGTAGTGAGGAAGAAAAAATATTATTAAACCACAAGGAAAACAGAGTTAAAAAAACTTAAACCACTCTGCGCTCAAGATACGATCCAACTCGTTGAAATATTTTTAGTGAAACCTAATTAGAGAACTCCAATTTTGTTGTGGCACTTAATGTGTTAAAAAAGTGGCCTTGAAACTCTGAGGTCTGAATATTGAATTTCCTAAATGTCGACAAACCTTAAATGATTTTTGCCCCTAAATGTTTTTTGAAAATGTAACATATCCAACTCAAATTCAAATTAATAATATAAATTGTATTTCAAATTGACCGGTTATTAATTCTTGAATTAAACATAGAATTTGTGTTCATTTCAAAAAATGTTTTACTGTTAATTTAAACATAATGTATGACATTTAAACACAAAAGACAATATCTGTTAAATGACCACCTCTTACAGTTTCTCAGACGTCCACTTTTTGTCAAAATTTTGGATGAGCGTGCACACGGCCTAACCGTAGGTCTATCTCACCAATGACTCGAATAGTTTCCTTCTTTAGTTCAGGAATCAATTGTGGATTGTTCTTACATATCTAGCTTTTCACGTCACGAAAATAGCCCAACGGCCAATTAACATCACCGTTTATTGTAATAACTCGTCCAAGAATGTTTTTCTCTTAATAAATCAATTGTTTGATTAGCAGAGTAGGGTGTAGCGCCGGCCTGTTGGAGCATATATCCTCCAGATCAATATTATTCAATTCAGTCTACAAAAATCCACTTATCTTCTAACGATATCGAACACCATTTACACTTAAAGCTTCCAAAAGCATTCTCTATAGAATACGGCCCAATTACATCTCCTTATCATAATCCACACCAAACAGTGACTCGTTTAGGATGTAAAGCTTTTTAATAAATCAACCATAGATTTTCCGCATCCCAAATGCGGCAATTTTATTTATTAATATAGCCACCAATTTGAAAATGTGCTTCATCTGAAAAGTTAATTTTTTTGAGAAAAAATTTTCTTGGACCTAATTGACAAATGCACGACGTTTTGAATGACTGTGGCTTTAGTTGCTGTGTTATTTGAAACTTATATCAAGTATGCAAATATGAAACCGGAATTTTTATATAGAAAATACACGTTTATTGTATGAAAATGATAAAAAATATTTTATTTGAAGTATTGCCCATCGCTAGCTATACATTTTTCCCACCTGTCTGATGCCACGCCAAAAAACTCTTGTTCTTTTGAGGCAAACCACTCATCGAGCCATTTTCGTATATTTTCGTAAGAAGTGAAGTGCATATCCCATCGATGCAAATAAGTAGTAATTGAATAAAGCCAAGTCTGGTGAGTAAACCGCATGCGAAAGTATATCCCAACTAAATGTCTCAATCGTTTCCTTAGTCAGTTTTGTTGGGTGTGATGGTGCATTATCATACAATAAAATCACTTTGTGTTGCCTTTTGGGATATTCTGGTCATTTTTCATGAAAAACTTGATTCAAATCGATCACTTATTGTCGGTAGCGTTCAGTATTAACGGTTTCGTTAGATTTTAGCAACTCATAACAGATCATACCCTTCAAATTCCACCAAGCACAGAGCATTGTATTCCGTTCATAGCGATTTGGCTTTGTAGTCATATCGATGGTTCTCCTGGAATTACCCATGATCTTTTACGCTTGGGATTTTCTAAATATATTCGTTGGAGAACTGACTTTCTTTTGTACCTGGTGAGCAGCATTTCGCAAGTGGTTTTTCGGTTGTCCTGTGTTCTCTCCTTCAGTTCATGTGGAATTAATTTTCCATGGCTTTCAAACGGATAGAGACGACTTTTCGTGTCACATTTTATTGATCCGCAAGCTGTTGTTGCATTTGAGGGTCATTCTCATCCAACAATGTTTGCAATTCACTGTCTTCAAACTTTTTCGGTGATCTTACACATTCTTCGTTTCTCACAGCAAAATCGCTAGCTTTTGAATATTTTAAACCATTGAAAGCACTGTAATTTGCCAAGAGCATGCTCACCGTAAGCTTCAACAAGCATCCGATGCGATTCTTCAGCAGTTTTCTTCAAATGGTCCCGAAAAATTAATGCTGTCTACTAAATCGTAGTTTCCAGGTACAAAATTCGTCATGTTCAAAGCTATTACAAACTATACTTTTGTATGAAACTTGTATTGTTTACAACTACATTGACAGTTAGGGCCATTTATGGGCAAATTCCGGTTTCATATTTACAGACGAGGTATGCTTTCAGAGCTAAATTATTTCCAAAAATACGCTATGTTGGGATTCACTGAGTCCAAATTATAGTAAACGTCGACAAACGGAAATTTCTGAGTCTTCAGCAACACTTTCACTTATCAAATCAATATACTCTTGTGAACGACCATTACGACTCTATATTGCTCTTCTTTTATCTTCCACCGAACAGTTTCTTGACATTTTTGAACAATTCGATTAATAATGCTTTCAGATGGACGATTGTGCAAACGGTAAATATAACCTAATTTTCTTAAAACTTTTTTTACTAAATACCCATTTTTATAAAATAATTCAACAATTTTAACGCGTTATTGTATTGTTCACGATTCCCTTTTTATAATTGCCATACATTACATTTATGAAATGAGACTAGACCTAGGCAAACTCGCAACACCATATGCCTTTTATTCAATAATTAAAAAAATCGCTCAATTTGAATGACCCAATATAATTAATTGAAAACATATATTAATTATTTTAAGTATAAGCATTCCATTTTCAATATCCTTTTTTGGATATGTTTGGTCATAGACTGCCCCCTCAATATCCTTCGTGTCATGTGCACTACTCAGAATGTGATTGGTTCTTTTTTGAAGCTAATAATTTTTGCATGAAATCTCACAGGTTGTCAATTTAGTTCAGCTGTCTCAATTGATTTCAGTAATACTTGAGTCTTGCTAAATGATGGAGGTAGGTTCCTTCTGTGTTAAAGTGAATTAATATTGTGATTTTTGGTGATTGCAGGTGAAATTAGGTGAAGAAATATTTTGGCTAAGCAGGAACCTAATGATTGCCTCTGGTTCATGGGATATAAATGAAGATATGAGTCCAAGGAATCGGTCAATTTATATTATTTATACATATATTATTCTTGTTTTCCGATATGGTTTTTCATTTTTACTATTGCTTGAGTTATGTAATCAGATCTACCCCCGTCAAAATTTAGATAGAGGTAAGCACAAACACAATTTTAGAAATATCTTCATTTTTCCGATTGATTTACACCTCTTGAATATTTCAGCTCTCGAATTAGCAAGTACGCAAATAAATGTTGTGATAATTCTTATCAAACTTGAGATCTACAAAAAATCGAATGTTATAAAATTGTTAAAGCAGGGCATAAAAGAAACAAATGAGTACAGCTTAATGAATAATAAAATACGAAATATTGTTTTGAGACAAATAAAATACTGTAATTCGATTAATTGGCCTATTGTTATCTTGACCATGGCAACTGGAATATTTTTTGTTATATTCAGTAAGTTACTAATATTTTTCCAAAAATTATAATAATTAGCTTTTTAGCCTTATTTCAGGCACAACAATACAAAACCAATAATCGGACAGATTTTCCTACCATTATGTTCAATCCCCTTAACAAATATTTTTTTTTATTTGTGCATATCCAAAATCTTTCAGCTATATATTTTAGTGTATTAAACTGTGCACTACAAACATTACTTAATACGATGATTGTAAACGTGATTACTCAGATAAAGGTAAAGACTATATCAAAATATAGTTAATACAATGAAAATTAAAAAAAATATATTGAATATAAACGAAAAACTGGTATTTTCAAATTTGAAATATTCTTTTAATTCTCGCATATAAAATGACTGCTAAGAATTATTTGAAGCTCGTTAATCCTGCGGATATTATATATTTATTTCACTCGGACAATACAAATATATGTTTTTTAATATTGCCTATAAAATGAATGTATATTTAAGGTGCTTCACTATCAATTTACGAATTATGAGACCTGTACTAATAAAGGAAATAATTATACGGAACAGGAAGAGGATATTATATTTAAATTAAAAAGTATAATTCAAAAACAAAATAAAATTATCAGGTAAATTTACATTATAAAATTATTTATCGAATTTTTGATTTGACAGATTTCTTAAAAAGATTATGTTTTACAGGTACACTGCTGACTTAAATAAAGCTATAACAAATGCTATTTTGATTGAATACTCAGTATCTTCTCTTATGATTGCACTTGTCGTAATTACAATTACCAAGGTATGATTTTTTTTCTTTATTCTACCTATTTTTATAGGTAGAATAAAGTTATACTTTATCTTTTTCAACTTACATAAGAATGGAATACAGTTAATGAAATATGTGAGTGAATAGATGTGTGGATAAATAGTTACCAGATATATATATATATATATATATATATATATATATATATATATATATATATATATATATATATATATATATATATATATATATATATATACATTGTATCCATTCACTGCAAAATGAAGGTCTCTTTCTCCATGGTTCCAACTGGTGCGACACTAAGCTTTCCTCTACCATTCAGGTCCAACATACTTAACAATGTCATCAGTTCATCTCGCTTTCAGTCTTCTTCGTCAAGATCAAGCTACAAGAGCCAAATCACTTCCTAAAATAAAAAAATCTTTCGTCCTCCCTGGTTATCTTGAACATTGTCTTACTCTTTTTCTGACTTATTTTTAAGCCAAATGGTTCTCTAGTCCTTTGCAGCTCTTGTCTTTTAGCTTCTCTGGGTCTTGTAAAATTGGAATCCCATCACGAATAAATATAAAATGACTTAAGTATACACCATTGATCCATAGTCCATTCTGTTCTCAATCCAAATTACTGAATACCTCTTGAAGGGATGCTGACAAAAGAACAGGCGATATTACGTCACCCTGTCGTACACCCCGTTCTATGATCAAGCGATATCCTCACATCGCTTCACAATAGGGCCTGTCCACCTCCATTTCAATTCCTTTACTATTACAATAATGTCACATACTTTCATTTGTTCTCTGATGCATGTGCGGGACTTTATCTCCCGCACTGTAATACCAAGCAATCCTCTCTTTTTACCTTCTGGGCTACCCAATGTCTAGGTTTCATCCGTATGTTATAACGGTTAGACTGATCAATCACTTTTCTCTTTTGGCAAAGTGGGAGTTTGTTATTAAACACTACGTTGAGTTTGCCAAATACCTGCCAGCCACATTTAACATGCCGTTCCATTTCCCAGGCGGTATTTCCTTCCGACCTGAAATCTTCTGTTTGAGATATATGTAGTGATCCACAAAATCCAAATCACTTCCTAAAATAAAAAAATCTTTCGTCCTCCCTGAATATCTTGATATCTTAGGATATATATCTTACCCTTTTTCTGACTTATTTTTAAGCCAAATGGTTCTCTAGTCCTTTGCAAGTCTTGTCTTTTAGCTTCTCTGGGTCTTGTGAAATTAGAATCCCATCACGAATAAATCAAAAATGACTTAAGTATACACCATTGATCCATAGTCCATTCTGTTCTCAATCCAAATTACTGAATCCCCCTTGAAGGGATGCTGGCAAAAGAACAGGCGATATTACGTCACCCTGTCGTACACCCCGTTCTACATTATTTAACTTCAAGATCCCTGAACTCTCGCTATAGCTTTATTATATATCGATTCTAGTAAGCTTTGTCTACACTTCGTCTACACTTTTTGTACAGTTTGATTTGTGTAATTTGCATTTTGGTTTAATAATTCATTCATTATACCTGCTTTGAGATCGAGTCAAATGCTTATTCATAGCCGATAAAAGTCAAGCAGAGTGGCTGTTGTATTCCTTTCTGTGGCATGCCGGACCACCTGGATATGATCGATTGTACTGAATCCAGGTCTGAATCCTGACTGCTCTCTTGGTTGTGTGTCATTCAATTTTCTTAATATTCTTTAAGCTATTATCTTGGGGGAAACTTTTGACAATACTAAAAGAAGACATATAAGGTAGTAGCTCTTTCTCTCCCTATAAAGAGGTAACCTCTTTCTTTCTGACAACTATATTTATATATACGTCCTTTATGGCCTCTTACATGCAATTAGATTGGGTTACTATTACAGTAAAAATTAATACGTTTCACTTTTTAATAAAATACAGTTGATACGTTTGATATCTTAACAGAATCGATACGCTATTTTCATATAGATATCAATATATTGAGCCCAAAGTTTTTATAATCTATTTTTTAGGTGGCAGATGTGTACTTCTACTATTTGGTGTTGATTGTAACGACATCTCAGTTATGTACTTACTGCGTTAATGCTAATGAAGTGACTTTTCAAGTAAGTTTCTATTTTTGTCTTTCTTTTTATTTTGATCGAAATAATGTGTAACTCGATCTCGATGTAAAATAATAGCTAAATCATCATGTCGACAAACATCTATTCAATTCTCAGTTCTTGGTTCTCTTTCTAATTTATGATCAATTGTACTGCTCAATTTTTCGTTACTTAACATTCAATGAATGCATTGGAAATATTTTAATGTTCTTTATATTTCTTTAAAAAAAATACATTCAATATTCTAAAAAGCAAATAGATATTTATATACTGCATATTCGCTGAGAGTTAATTCTAAAGAATCTTTTAGTTTTACATCTGATTTATCATAATATTGAAAATAAATGCGGTTTGTAGCCAGACTTACAACAGATTACGGTTTTTCATATAAATGTTGCTCCATCTCATTTATCAAATGTCGCAGATTTTCCTTAGGTTATTCACAGATTATTGATATAAATATTTCCTTTTATCCATAACACTGGGTTCTACATGTAAAGATTAGTGGCGCCATTAATGGATTAGCGCAAGTTTTTTTTTCATGTGGAAACGTGTTAGATCGACTGGCACCAGTTTAGTTGCTCTACTGATCAATGCGCCAAAAAGTTAAATCTGGGTCTACCTTTCAGTGCCAGTCCTAGTATTTGTAAACAAAAATAAGCTTACTCGTTAAAATTTGTTGTGTTAAAAATAATGAGCAAATCTTTTCAGTTTTCTTTCTGCATCTCTTACCAGGTATCCTTCTTGAATTTTCAATTATTAGGGTCTCTTTGCGCTACTGCCTTTACTTTTTTCTTCCTGATAGAAATTTCTTATATCCTCATGCATCTTCCATTTCTTTTAATTTACGTACGAAAAGTTCTTTCTTTTTCTTACTACATACAGTCTTGGCTTCCCTTCGTATGCAATCGTATCTTTCTTTGTTGTTTTCACTCCTTTATTCCAGTAATCTCAGACGTGCCTGTATCTTTGCACTAAAATGTCTTTACATTTTTCGTCGAACCACTTATTTGTTTGATTTTTTTGGGTGCTCCCAATATTTTTTTGCCATTCCTGCTAAATTATCTTTAATATACACAGTCAAATTGATATTATAATTCCACCCAACTTCTAAATAATTATCTCCCTTTACAAATAGAGCTAACTACTATTCACATATAAGATGGTCAACGAAAAATGAACGTTTTTGTTAGAAGAAGTACTCGGCAAGTAGAGGAAGAGAAAGCAGGTATCTATCGACTTTCCCTATGATAATGTTTAGTATTCATCAAGCTGCTGCCAATTTGAGAACACCGTCTCTTTGCTAACAATAACTCTACCAAAAGTGGCGAGTCCGTGATTATGGTAAAATGCTAAGACTCTTCAGGTGTTAATTCAACATCCGTAGAGGCAACAACATTCTCAGAGGGGTAATTGCATTTCATGCTAAGGTTTTATTAATGAAAACAAAATCAGCTGTTTTTTCTCGATGAACGAGCACATCATAAGATATGAATAATGCAAAAGAAGCGATTCTACGAAGTCCCACTCTCGCTGCTGGGTTGCACCTAACATTTATTCTAACAATGTTGACATGTTTGAAGAAAACGTATATATGAGTAACATCATGAGCTATACAGTGAATTACATCAGAGACGACTATATTGGTCCAAAGTCAAAAGTGGTAGAACATTGCCTCCGAATACGTGATCGTGAAGAAAGTTTTCAAAATAGTATGCTACATCGATTATTTTTATAATTTTTACACAAAATTAATCAACCTATACTTTTTTTAAAAATGTCGGTTTCCCGTGGAATACCTTCAATGTCAAGAAAAATAATCCGTTATTGAAAGTTTTCACGAGTAAACCTATTTAAATGAGTTTTGTATGTTGATATAATCAGCACCAAAGCTGAATGTCATATAATGATGGCTGTGAACTCGATACGAGTATGATCTCAGCCATGGATATTAGTTTCGTTGAGCCATTGTTGAAGAATTATATGTTTTATACTGGCTCAGATAACCCAGCTTAGATCTACATGTTCTTTTGTGTGCTGGGCATTTAAGGTCAGGAGAATACAAAATTTGTACTAATTCGCGGTTCAACCTGTTTGGCTTTTCGCCCTACCTTTTGGCTGCGGCTTTTTGGCGATTATCTTCCTCATGGAGCTGCAAAGCTCTGTATGTTTTCTCACTTCATTTCGGTCTATCGTTTGCCGTCCCATTTCGTTTCGTTTTCCCATTCGGACAGGCTTAACATATAGTTGTTTAAAAACGATTTTATTGCGTCTTTATATCTTCTTTCAGGGCATCCCAGATTTCATTTCTTGTTATTTTATTCATCATAGAGGATCTGCTTCGGCATTCTAGTATCCTGCATCCTTTGGAAATAACCTAACCACCTCAGCTGAGGTTTCAACTACTTCCACATTGGTCTGATAGTTATGCCATTTTATTTTCAAGATTTTCTGAAGGCAGCCTTGATAAAATCCCTCGAGTTGTTTCATTTCTCAACTCCATACAGATGGCTTACTATGACATTGTAAACTCTAATTTTAGTGTATTCTTATATGTGTCGGTTATTAAACACTCTTAGTTGTTTAACACTCTGTAGTTGTCCAAAATTAGCACCAGGAGATTTTATTTTATGTATAACCTCTCCTCGCAGATCGGCAAAGCAGGAAATTTGACTTTTCAAGTAGAGGAATAGGTAGAAGGCTTTCCGTATTCCTGTATTTGAATGTAATATACATTTGAATAAATATTACCCTTTTTCAGAGCCTGAATCTAGGAATAGCTATTTACAATAGCAACTGGTATGAAAGAAGTAAGAAGGTCAAAAGTATAATTTCCATCATTATATTACGATCCAGAATGCCTTTAGCTTTGACAATTGGACAATTTGGCCCATTAACAGCACAATCTATGATATCAGTAAGTTTAAATGTGTTTATATATTTTTTTGTAAAAAAACAACTTTATAAAACGTGACAATTTTTTTCAGATTTGCAAAGTAGCTCATTCCTATTTATCATTGTTCTCTGGATCAAAATAAAATTCTGCTGGAATGGATAATGTACGCGCTGTTTTTTGATATGTCACTAGAAATCACGCCACAAACCACCAATAATTACTTCATTGTATTATGAACTGTCTTGCTTTTCCTAATATGTGTTATGAAAATAGACTTTCACAATTTTTTTTTATCCCAATATTGGTAATAAAAAAGCTATAACTTTCTCAAATTGTTTCATGAAATTTTCCTTTGATCAATAATAACTTTGTAATATTTAAGTGATATTTTAGATATGTTAGGTCTAATTTTAAAAGCAATTATTTTTTATCATTATATGCGATGTGCTTATTTTATTGAACAAATATTTTTTGTCAACAAAGTTTTTAATAAAAATCACTTCATTAAATTAGTTTCAAGAACTAAATCAAAAATATCTAAAGAGAGAAATGAGGTATGTAGTTGGAAATCGTGAATATACTTCTATACACAGAAAGACGAACTGTTTTAACACGTAGTATTAATCTAGTTTTGGTTTCTTGTGAGTATTAGTATTGTGAGTATTAGCCTTGTTTAATGCATCCAATTTGGAGAATATAAGTCGTTATTATTGATATATGACAATAACACACATTATACTATATTTTAAATTATTCACGTCACACTGAGAAACATAATAATTAATTGTTTTATTAAATTAAATATTCAAAATGCCAATCCCGTTCCTCGTAGGAAGAAGCTTCGTCGATTGATAAAAATTAAACAAAATATTTTGATTACTTATTACTTATTATTTAAATCTTTAAGAAACTTGGATAATTGCTTGCCAAGCTAGAGGCGACCTTTCAAGGTATCATTGTGCGTAAATACGCCTAGTTTCTTCTGAATTTTGGAGAGCTCTTCCGTAAATACGAAGCATATTGTGATATTTGCATACAGAATACGTTTTGGGATTTAAATGGATGTCAAATTCATGCCCTGACATGCACTTAAATATTATTTGGCGTAATGTTGGCATTCTTTGTGGTTGTTTTGTGACGTTTCCGTACCGATGTTGGCTGACTATGAGACGATGCTTAAATAAAAAAAAATTTTAACAATATTTATTAGCATATTTGCAATTTATTAGTTAAATCTGGCAATTAATATTTACCAAATATACTTTTACACACACTTGCCTACATTGTTATTTTTTCAATTGGTGATTTAATAATTTTGAATTTTTTTTCTCGGGACCCTTACTGTACGGAACGTTTCTCTTTAAATTAACGAGAAGAATTGTTCGAAGCCCTTACACCTTGTATTTAATTGTTCGAAACTGTCTACCAAGAGAGGAAAAATACCCGGAAAGATATCGGGAAAAATAGCCTTAACATTTGCTGCCTCATCCATGAGAACCTACATGTTAAAAAAATTTAAAAATATTTCTCTAAAAATAATCTACTGACCATAATTTAATACAATAAGATCTATATTCCAGTTATATATATTAATAATTAGTGTGTTTGCTAAATCAAAAAAAAAAAAAATGTAAATCCGATAAGAACAGAAGAGCACAATGTGGAAAATTTCTTATTATAAAATTGATGGTTTATGAGTTTCAAAAGCGTATCAACAATCTTAATAACTCTTTGGACCACCCTGTACTATAGCTGGCATAGTAATAAATAGAGACCGAACTTGTTATAAGAGATAAATAATTCAATCATTTCATGTAATGGTGGGTGCCATTACTTAAATTTATAAAAATATTTTTATCGTCATAATGTTTATAAATTCGTTTCAGTTATTTCTTGTGAGAATATTTGATTATTTCATTTTTTATTGTATGGTAAAAAAGTAATATTAGAAAGAAAACACAAGGCCAAAGCTAAAGTAAGTATTAATTAATATTCTATAGAATGAGTCAGTAGTAATACCAATATGACTGAATACGCTGATAAGTAGACAGCGTATTTTTGCCCAAGCTGGGGCAAGGCCACTGGTTATAAGCTGCAACTTGATATGCAGTGACTTTGCCCGGAGTCCCTCGTAAAAAATATGAATTTGGTACAACTTTAATTATATTTACCAAAATTAACCGTCATATTATAGATTTTCAGCCTCACTCCCCACGCAAGTGCAATGTAAATTAAAGGTCTTTAACAGAAGTTTAATAAAACATAAATGCGCCTACAGTACAGTAAAACGAAGACGAAAAATAAAAGTTTTATGTGTATCATAGGCTGCCTTTAATAATTATCCAACGAATGACATCAAAATTAATATGGCGTTTTAAATACCAAAATAGGGAATAAAATATTAAACAACACATCGGAAAAAAAAACAGCCTGCATGAAATATCGAAGAACAACGAGGTTAGGATTATTAATTTTGAAGCATTAAGAAATATTATTACAACAAAAGTGATATGCAACATAATATAAACCTCCCCAGAAGACAAAATAAAAAGTCATATTGGCTAGGTACTTATAGACTCAAAATATTTATCTAACCTCATAGATAGACAGAGTTATAGAAGAGCCAATACAGACTTCGATCAATATCTAATTCGAGGGTTGCTTTTTATGCATCCGGTATAATAAATAAAAATTATATATATATATATATATATATATATATATATATATATATATATATATATATATATATATATATATATATATATATTATATATATATATATATATATATATATATATATATATATATATATATATATATATATATATATTAACATTAACTTGGTGTAAGATGCAACTGATTACCTAACCAATTTTTGAAAATTATATGATTTTATGACAGAAGATTCCAATTTCTTGATAACTTTTTGTTGTATTGGTCCCATAAAAGACACTTTACTCTTTGAAAAATAGACTTTCTGTAATTGATTTAAATGTTTACAGTAACGATAATTATACAATAATTTATTGTTTTAAATAACTAAACTTTTATCATTTTCTTATTTTTATTCATCCTGCCCTACGCTACTGCCAAACCGGAAACAGTAGTAAGTCATACTGGCAGCTACCATTCCGGTTCCACTTACAGAATCATATGATCCTTCTTGTAGTTTTATATTCATAGATAGTAACATTTTAATTTCTCTTGCAGTGAATAAGACTGCATGTTATTTTCAACCGTATAATCTGGTAGCATGGTATAAATTCTTTTTTTTTTTCATTCTGGTCCTACACTGCAGTGTTCAATACTCAAAATTACGATGTTTTGATAGTAATTTTTAGTATAATTTTTATTCCGTACAGTTAATTCCATTTTTTGACTGAGAGAAAATGTCAAATAAAGTCACTAAACAACACAAATATCGTCTGTATGATAAAACGTTCTGAGTACATATACAGTCAACAAACTTTACGATGTATATGTGAGATGGCGCCTAGCAACACAATTGTTGCTAATTTCGGATACGTAAATAGCAACCCTCGTAGAACCATAACTTCGTGTCAGATGATCAAGCTAGACACAATACGTTTTTAATATACTTATCTGACATTGCTCAACCATTTGAAAACTAATAGTAATACAAACTTCATCAACATAAATGAGAAGATCACACCGACGCAAGGAATAAATTCAAGAAGCTGGCAATTCAAGAAGCTGGCAACAGTGGCAGCAAAAGAACTAATTGGAATAAGTAAGCCAGAAATATGCTGTGATTGGTTTTACAAAAAATGTCAATATATACCGAGAAAAAAGAATGGGGCTGTATAGTTATTATAACTATAGTTATAGTTATAATAACTATACAGCCCCATTATTTTGCCCACACTTTAAATTCAAATAAAACAACAATCCAATTAGATGCTTTGAAACTATATATTTTATGCGAAAGAGCATTCAATGGCATTAATGTTTGAAAACAATTTCGGAAAAATATTCACCGCGGCTACTTCTGACAAAGCGCATTCTGTCAATTCAATTTCCTACCACTTTTTCAAGCAATTGGGGTTTTATGTCCAGTTTTATGTCTGAGTTATGTTCGTGAGATATTTCATGTACTATGATCATTTGACAGCGACCCCTATGGATGTTCGTACACCTTATAAAATCACCCTTTAGAACCTTTGAAAATGTTAAAAAAATATGAAATACTAAGAAGAAAGGAAACATGCTAAAATAAGAAACATAAAAAACAGACGAAGATACACCATTGAGAGAATTTGAAAAATATTAAAATCAGATCGAAAACCGAAAATTTGATCAAAATAAATAACTCAAGGAAGAAATTCAAACCCAGAATAAGTATGCACAGATATAGGAATGGAAGCCTATTGAACAACAAACATGACAGACTAAAGAAGAAAGATGAAAAGACTAAAGAATAATATATCCTTTGGATGCGATTGACTACCAGCTGAAATTTTCAGATACGGAGGAAATAACCAGACACATCAATTATATAAAATCTTGATTAGAGTATAAGACGAAAAGCAAGTGCCTGATAAATGGTGTGTATTGCAATTGACTGAACCCTTCAGAAAAAAGGAGACTACTTGGCATGCAAAAATTATAAGATCATTAGAATGTTCAACTATGCCTATAAGTTCCCGGCAATTAGCATAGATAAACCATTAAGCCAACACACTGAAAACTTTTTGCGAGATTATCTGAGGGGCTTCAGGTTGGGTGCATCTACTGTTGACCAAGTGTCCGCCCTTACACAGATATTAGAGAAAACCAACGAATATAATATTGACACCTAACACCTGGTATATTTTCTGGTACACAGAAGACTAAGGCAGGGGATGGGTTGGCGTACTTCCTGTTTAACATCGCTTTAGAAAAATTGGTGAGATATTTTGAACAAGATAAGGGAGACACGATATTCTATAAAGTCATCCAAATAATGTTAAATATTGATGATGCAGATGATCGCTCGCGCAGTATATAGCACAAAAGAGAAATTTCTATTATTATAGTTGCTAGTCGCATTGGGCCCACTATAAATCAGAAAAAAGCAAACTTTATGCCACCATAACCCGGCAGGAATTCTACAACCATAGGACATAAGATCAAACTTCATAATAGTGACTTAGATGTGGTGAGACGACTTGCAAAGACAGATACTTTTTTTATAACAGGCAGAAATACCCAAAACAAACATTTTTTTCAAATTCCATTTTTTTAATACCTCTAAAATTAGGTCGCTACAGCCTTTAATGAATTTTCAAAAACTCAAGCCCCACCCTTAAAATAATTTCAACAAATTTAATCGATCGCCCACAAATTCAAAATGAATAGAAGACATAACTAAAGTTTATCGTTTTTTTTTTGTGAATCATGCATTATTTTTATTTTCTTATCTTGTATTTGGTTGTCAGTTTTAAACTGGATTTCTACCGTGAATTTTGGAAAGATAAAATGGCCCACGTGAATGAGAATTAAGTAAATTAGTTAACATGCCGTTAATTTATCGAGAGTGCCTTCAAAATGTCAATGCTGCATCTCAGCTATACGCTGAACGTTTTTGTTTTTAGGTTGACCCATTGCCGAAATTATTCATTCGGGTTATGTAAAGAGCATAATGATGATGGTGATTTGAGGTAACATCGTCGAGGACACGCGAGAAGACCCAATAACAAGTACTCGAGAAATAGTTGCAATGAGCCAAAAAAATTTTTTTACAAAATTGCGAGAAAATCAGTTGTACTAATTTTATGTGCAACGAGTTTCAAGCTTTAGAGCGACAAGGCCACCCTAATAGAGTTCAGTTCTACGAGTGGCTCTAACCGAAACATTTTGGTTATGAACGAGACTTTATTTATCCCAAATACAATTCACAATTCCCACAATACTTATATTTGTTCAGGTGATATCTTCATTTCTCTAGGCAAACGAATTTTCAACATAGATTTTCGTCCAATGTATGGGCGGCAATTGTCAACGGTATTCTTGTGGGGCCTTTTACCTTGCCAGATCATTTAACAGGCGAAAGCCACATCGAATTTTTACAAAATTATCTTCCTGGTCTTCTAGAAAATAAGCCTTTGAATGTCAGGCAGTACAAGTGGTTCTTACACGATGCAGTGCCAGCCCATTTTAGGCGTGAAGTGCGGGAGTTCTTAAACATAACATTTCTTAATAAGTATGTAGGTCGTGGAGGGCCAGTTACGTGGCCGGCCTGGTCAGCAGATTTTAACATTTGTGATTTTTTTTTATAGGGTTACTTTAAAAACATTAATACAACCGAAGAACATATTGATTCCATAGAACAGACTGATGAGACTATTAGGGAAATACCTTTGTCACTATTACTTTTATACACCGGCTCTTAGGTATGTCGCACCCAACTGTGTGGAACGGATCAGCGACTACTTTGAACCTTTTCTTTAAGTACAAGGCGTAGGATCGGAATGAATGTTGTTTTTTAAATTAATATGGTAAGTTTTTTATCTTTCAGTTTTTTGAAAAATGGTATTAAGAAAAAATGTTTATTATTTCAAGTTTTGTACACTGTTACAAAAAATCTCAACACAAAAATTACTCTATATATATATATATATATATATATATATATATATATATATATATATATATATATATATATATATATATCTATATATATATATATATATATATATATATATATATATATATATATATATATATATATATATATATATATATATATAGTATATATAGTGCTGCATTTTCGTCCAATGAAACAGTAGTAGCTGAGTGTCAGCACACCCCAACCGTGGGGGTTCCACAATCTCATGTGGAACACACAACAACCTGCGTCTCCGCCTAAATAAACATTTTTGTTGGTTGCTTGACCGGCAAGGAGCCACACCTATCTCTTCAACTGGATGACATATGTTTCGTCTTTCGAGGTTCAGATTCATTAGGGCGCCGACATATACCATACCATCAAGAATAGGGAGACCCTATCCACAGCCAACAACCCATGTTGTCGCCGACTTCCCGTCGAATAACGTATATATGTAGTGTTAGATTTTCTTGGACAGCGTCCAATGAGACAGCAGTATAGAAACCCACTGGCACCATTCCCGCAAAGCTATCTAACGCCGTTTCGGAGATAAACGCGAATATCCGAATAAAAATGAAAAAAGTTACTCCAACTTTGGAATTCAAATTGATAACATTGTAGAAGGCATATTTCGTAACATAACAGATACCGTTCGATGCACTGGCACCGTAACCGCAAAGCCATCTCTCGTCGTTTTGGAGTTAAACGCAGATATACGAAAAAAAATGAAAAATATTGTTCCAACTTTCAAATTCAAATTGTTATTAATGTTAGACACATTTTCTGACGTCGCAGACCCCGTTATACCGAAATTTACTTCCGCGACCTTTCCGAAAAGATGTTTGGAGAGAGTCCCGGACAAATAAAACAATTTATCGATCTTAGTCATTTAATTATTATAATTGTAATTCAATTTATTATAGGCATTGAAGACGGATGGTAGGCTGATAGCGATTACAGGATATGTTGTGGGTACATAGTAGTCTAGTGGGTAGACCTTAACGGGAGAGTCACATGCATAAGAGTTAGTTATCAGCTGGATTTATATATATATATATATATATATATATATATATATATATATATATATATATATATTATTATTATTATTATTCACGTATGGGCCCTGGTGGACCACGCGAAGTACAATTAGAGGATTTTGTTGTTGTTAGCCTTCCTTTGAGCCCATACTAATTTCATTCTTTCGCTATGAGCTTTTTTCCTTTCGTCAGACCAAGTTGTTCCAGTCTTCCTACATTTTTCTCTCTGGCCAACCTTCCAAACGTTAACCTTGTGCCTGAAACAGCCTCTATCCTGAATTTCACTTTGTGTAATATTTGCTGATCTTAGGTCCTCTTTAATTGCAGCAATCCATTTAATTATTTCTACTTTAGCTCTACTCCTATTTTCATAAAAGTCGACTATTTGTCTAGTTAGCCTACCCGGATTCATCCGTTTGATGTGTCCGTAAAACTTAAGTCTTCTTTTACTCATATCGCTATGTATATCTGTGTATTGTTTGATTTCTTGGTTTTCTCGAAGTCGGTATGTTGTGCTATTTATTTGTTTGGGGCCTAGGATTTTTCTTATGATTTTTCTTTCCTTCTTTTCAATGTCCTCGATGTCCCTCTTTCTATTCAAAATGAGCGTTTCTGCAGCATAGACATTCTGGCTTAATAACCGTGTTGTAATGTCTCAGTTTTGTGTTTTTAGAGAGGCATTTTTTGTTGTAATA